>ML786456.1:26074-51399 GCA_009831015.1 Picea engelmannii | reverse complement strand
ACAAAAATGACACCATTTATGGCACTTTATGGATACCACCCTCCTTCCATCACTTCTTCTCTAAAAGAAAAATCTAAGTTTCAAGCAGTGGAAGATCACATCAAGAATCAACAACAAATTCTCCAAATCTTAAAGGACAACCTTTCCATGGCACAGAATCGCATGAAACAACAAGCAGATCAACATCGTAGTGAAATAAGTTTTGAAGTAGGGGATTGGGTATTTTTAAGACTAAAACCATACAAACAGATGTCTCTCAAGCAAGCCAAGAAGGATAATAAATTATCACCAAAGTACTATGGCCCTCATAAGGTGATGCAAAAGATTGGTACTATGGAATACAAATTGGAGTTGCCTGCATCTTCACGAGTACACCCAGTTTTCCATGTTTCATGCTTAAAGAAGGTTATAGGCGACAAGATCCCAGTTCAAACTATATTGCTAGAACTTGACGAGGAAGGAAAAATCATATTGGAGCCTGAAGCCATCACTGACACAAGAATTCACCAACTGAGGAATAGATCCATTTCAGAGTATCTCATTAAATGGAGGAAACTACTGGCTGAAGATTCCACTTGGGAAGATGAGTCTTTTATACAGAAGCATCCAGAGTTACTCAAGTGTTGCAAACAACACTTGTCTCAAGGGGAGGGGCATGTTAAGCCCTAATATTGGCTCATTACCCCTTAATTGGGGGCATATTACATTAGTAATGTTATTTATTACCCCTTAATTGGGGCATATTAGATTAGTAGTGTTATTTTATTTATGTCGGCTTTAAGCCATTAGTTGCAATTATACCTCCTAGTCTCCTATATATACCAAGGAGACATTTTCATTTTGAATCATATTGTACTTGAACATTTAAATGGGGTAAAAGGAGGTTGCCCCCTCGAAGAGGCTTATTATCTGAAATTATCTCTTTTTCAAGGTGTTGAGTACTTTTCCTGAGGTTTTTCTATGTTATATTGATGTTTGGTTCTTAACACCCTCGGCACATAAAATTCTATCCTATCTAATCTTGGGGCCTATTGGCCCTGTCATAGTGAACGACGATGTTGGCTAAATGCAAGAAGAGGTGGACCCAATTCCATGGCACCCCCACTGTAACACCCTATTTCCCCCAGTTTGTAAAAATAACTGGACTAGCCAAGAATTGTGGCAAACTCAGAAATGTGAATATGTGATGTGAATGGACCTTGTGGAAAAGGTTGATGAATGTGAATTATATTATGAATTTATATTGCAGGACTGTTGAGAGGGGATGTGCAGAAAAGGAGACCATGATGGCAGTGAAAGGCACCTGGAAAGGTGGCGTTAACTTCCATCGAGAATTAATACCGTATTTGGACTTCATTGGCCCGGAGAACCAAAAGCAGCTCGCTGGCCCCGAATTAAATGTCTCGCCGGCTGGTAGGTAGATGGCTCCTCAGAAATTTATGAGGGATGGGAGGTGAACCACCCATCCATAGAGCCATCAGGCCTGACCAACGCGAGGAAAATCATGCCAAATGCAACCTCGCAAGAGGATAAGGTGTGGGGGAGAAGCGATTGGGGGCAGACGCGAGGGGAGGAAGAGAACTCTGGCAATATGCAGAGTGAGTGATAGCAGAGAGGAAGGAGAGTAACCTTCACTTCTGGTCACTGGCAGATAGAGACGCAGTCTCACAACATCGTGGTCTCAGCTCGGGGGTGGCTAGCGGAAAATCCATTGGGAGTCGTTGAGCCTACGATTGGGTGGAAACGAGCACCCCTCTCAGCAGTTGCATAACCCCTAGTGTTATTTCTTATAATTATTTTTCCTCTGGAATCTTGAAATATATATTTATTCTGACGTTTATGTTTATAAGCTGTGAAATGATGAATGATTCCAGAGTAAGAATGTTTGTATGGTTTTTTGATCCATACTGGTAGATGCATGTTTATAATGGAAAGACTATGTATGGCTTATGTCTTCATAAATCGCTATTTATATGCTTACCGACCTAATTCAAACTGCATGTCTGATTTGTGGGAGAAAGGTACCCTTATATGCCTCAGATAATACCCTAGGTAAAACCCTCCCCATAGAGATACCCTCCTTGAAAATCCCATCAATAACTGGGAAAGAGAATGTGAAGGCGTAAGACCTTAGTAACCCTGGACGAGGAGGAATGATCCTCTTGAAAACCTAAGATGGTAGCATAAGGATGAAGTATCGAATCAATGGACAAGATCCTATTGGGAGATCTGTGGTCACTCATGACCATTAGATCGAAAGAAGAAGATGGAGTGTTAAGTGCCTTAACCCTGAATAGGTGTTGATCGACGGACGAGATTCCATCGGGAAACCTGTGGTCACGCATGACCGTTAGATTGGTAGGAGTAAGTAGGTTGTTAAATGCCTTACCCCTTTGTTTTCTGCGTCTTCGTGGGTAGCAAAGAAATTGGGACCGTAGATCCCCAAGGTCCATGGTAGTATCTTGACCGTTGATTTTTCCACGTCCAGGAAGTCATGGAAGAATACACAGGTAGGAACCAATCTGACCCGTAAAATCTCAGCTAGAAAACCCGACAACCGTTGGATTTGTCAAGAGTTACCCAAGGGTTAAACCCCCAGTGAATAGGGGCGAAAGCCCCGAAATAGATCTGGACCGTCCGAATAACGAAGGCCACGTGTCACGAGATTTCCCATTTTTGAAAATCAGGAATAACGAACTCGGGAGTCCTGGTGATGAGAGTTCGGGACTTTCAGTGGTGAAAACCCTGAAATAGATCTGGACCGTCCGAATAACGGAGGCCACGTGTCGCGATATTTCCAATTTCGGGAAATTGGGAATCGTGAACTTGGGAGTCCTGGTGACGAGATTTTGGGACTTTCCATGGTGGAAACCCTGTGATAGATCTAGACCGCCCGATCTCTGAAGGCCACGTGTCATAAGATTACCCATTTCGGGAAATCGGGGATCGGGGATTCGGGAGTTCCGTTGAGAAGAGATCGGGCTCTCGCCTTGATAAATCCCGATGGAAATAAAATTGTGGTCCTATGAGAAGAGGTCATATCGACCAAGGCATAACCTAGGGGAGATAGTTGCCAAATGAGGCATGTTCGACACTTCCGCATTTTGGTACTCTGGACACCAAAGGGCATGCTTCCCTGTGCCAACAAATCCCGAAATTAAGACTTGCAAACCCTCGCCTGTTAGTATGAGGGTTAAGTATCGATCAACGGATGAGATCCTTTCGGAGCATCCGGAGTTTGTGACACCTGTAGATGTGGGAGGGGGGGAAGGAATACAAAGGATAGTTCCTCGACCCCTCTCAACCTTTACAAGCGATGAATGAACAAGATCCTTTCGGAGGATCCAGGGTCTGGGATGACCGTGATATGTGAGGAAGATATGTCATCTTTAAGATGGGACATGAATGCGGGTTAAGGTAAGTAATGAGTAGATCTAGATGGTTTTTGGTCACTATAATTTCTTAATTGATTCAAACAATCAAGTGATACATGAATTGTCAACCCAGGGAAGTCTGTCTATTTCAAAGATAACCACGCACTATATATGCTCAATTCCAAAAGCAACTTAGAGTTGTAGTAAAAGGAACTATACTAATCACACTTGTGTGAATGAACTGAAGTTCTGATTTAAATCACAGGAGAGCAACTTACCTATTGCAGATCTTAAAGATTAATCTAAAGAATCCTGGATTACATTAAAATATCACTTGCAACAGGAAAGAACAACTATTCTGCAACCAGAGAACAGGACCCTTACTCTCAACAGAGACTTCAGTACTTTAACTCTAATTAACACTCTTTCATGAAAACAGTAATGCAGAGAAAATTAACTCTATCTAGCAGAGAACAAGGCCATCTAATTCCTTCCTTTCTAAGCCGGAACTTTTAGCCCTATTTCGGATTACCACACTTGTGAAAAATAATGAAAGTCTACAGAGAACAGGATGTTCTGATTCCTTCCTTTCTGAGTAGGAACCCTTAACCCAGTTTCTGGCTAGCACACTTGCAGAAATAATGGAAGTCTATAGAGAACAGGATATTCTTATTCCTTCCTTTCTGAGCAGGAACCCTTAACCCAATCTCTCGCTAGCACGCTTGAAGAGGTAATCGAAATCTACAGAGGATAGGATGTTCTGGTTCCTTCCTTTCTGAGCAGGAACCCTTAACCCAATCTCTGGCTAGCACGCTTGCAGAGGTAATTGAAATCTACAGAGGACAGGATGTTCTGATTCCTTCCTTTCTGAGCAGGAACCCTTAACCCAGTCTCTGACTAGCCTCATAAAATCATCACACACAAGATTGCTAATAAAAAGAATTACGAATTTCATTCAATAAACTAAGACAGAGTTCAGTAGTGTTTCAGCAAAGCGGAATTCATTAAAAGTAGTGTTTCAGAAAACAAGAGTTAATCAAAGCATAAACAGAGATTATACTAACACACTTCTACACTAACGGGTGAATCTTGTGAAGAAGGTGGGCCCTCCCTTCTCACAAGATTCCCCTGAAACGAGAAAGCTAGAGAAGGATACTCAAAGCAGTCTTTTATTCATCTGTCAAAATACCACATTACAATCTGAAATGGAAGTACGTCCCTCTCTCTGAAGCTATTCTCAATACCTAAAATTTGGATCCCTCGAATGATGATTTCCTCTTATTTAAAGAGGGAACCCCTTCGATACAATTGATCAAAAATTACAATGTGTATCTGAGTCCTATCTTTAGTCGAATCTACTTTCTAAACTAGAATAGGATGTCCTAGTCTCATGCAACAGAATGCTATTACAGGATCTGAATGAGGTATTGTTGTTACGGCTGGTGTAACAGCTTCTTCTCGTTGCTGCTGATGTTGTTTTAGCATCGCAATTCGCGGGTTGTTTCAGCCATGTGAATTGCGCTCTTGACTGTGTCGGCATGTAGGAGCGACGGTTAGTGCTTGTTTCAGCATCTGCAACTCTGGACTGTGTGACAGCTTCGTGTTTCAGCATCTGTGACTCCGGACTGTGTAACGGCTCTGTGTTTCAGCATTTGCAACCTCAGATTGTATGACAGCTCTGTGTTTCAGCATCAGTGACCTCGAACTATATGACAGCTCTGTGTTTCATCATCAGTTCTGTGTTTCAGCAACTGCGACCTCGGATTGTATAGCAGCTCTGTGTTTCAGCAACAGTGACCTTGGACAGTTCTGTGTTTCAGCAATAGGCCTCAAGTGCTAATCTACATTTTTGAACACTTATGCTTTTCTAATCAATGGTTAAGTACGAGAGTGATGAAAAATATTATGCAAAACAGATTAAATGTATAGTAATGAGAAGGGACGTTGTATACCTTTGGAATGATCAGATAAAATGATAGTATGAGTTTAAATATGGGTGATCAAGAGTATAATAGTGGCAAAAAGTATGCATTGTGTGGTCCTAACATCCCCCCCAACTCAAGGTGTTGCATGTCCTCAGGAAACTCACTCTGAATCAGAGTCTGGATACCGACTCTGATCATGTAAGTTACTCAAGCAGTAACTGTGGGAGGTACTGTCCGTTGGCGTTCTGAACCCTTGAACCTGTTGTAATCTTTTCCATGCTGTTGTTTCTGCCTTCTTAGGCAGCTTATAACTGACTTGATACCTTTCTATTGGCAACCAGAGGATGGGAAAATAAAACCGGTACCCTATCCAGTTTTCATCACAGTGTCTAACACACTGGATGTAGTTGGGTATCCTAGAAATTGCTACTTATAGGTTGGCAGGACCGAAAGGATTGTGATGTTGTCTCTTCTCCGTGGATTTCTGCCAAAACAGGTTATTGGCTTGGAGGGCAGGAATCTCTATAGATCTGATGATGTGCTCACAATCCTAGAGCACTTCTGATTGTAGCTGTTGAACATGTTCAGTCACCTCTGGTTGTTTTAAGAACTCATAATATTATGTGATAAAGGTGGTTGCCTTCTGTGGTTCTGGTCTAATCCAGAGGAGGCGATTATCTTCATTGTGCTTAGCAGCCAAAAAGTCATCTTGCCACAAAATCTGATTATAGAGAAAGGAAGTTAATGCTCGAATTTGGATGTCCCCTACAAGGGGATTTATGTTTAGCAACCTGTTTTCTGGAATAGCCTCATTATGAAAGTATGCCTCACAAATGAGGTGTTGATCCTTGGTAGAGGCTGCTACAAAAGTTTTGAAAAAATATGCTGGTTGTAGTACTCCATGGGGTTTACCTTCTATAATGGATTTGATCTGAAACCATGTGAGTCTCTCCATAAGGAATAAGGAGTAGTTGCAAGATGGCTTTCTTGTGGCCATTAGCTTCTGCACCAAATCAAATACCAGGACCAATCTACCTTTCAATTCTTTGTTCTTCTTCTTAAGGTCATGAGCTTCCTGGCATATATGTTCTAATGCTTCCCAATTTGAGTAAGTATGATTTATCCAGATTTGTTTGTGCACTTGCAGGTTTTTGGCTTGTGTTTCAGCATATTGTTTCTTCCATTTTTGTATTTTTGCCTGCTCATCCCATAGTTGAGTCTGTGTTTCAGCGTTGGAAGTAGTGGGATGTGGTAAGGTTTGAGTAGATTGTTCCCTGGACGCGGAGAGATTGATCTGGTTGGGAGGTGTAAATTCCTCCATGGGCACTGTCTGTACAGCCTTATTGACAAAGGTAGGGGCTTCTTTTGTTGCAATGCAGGGCTCAGTCTTAAGCTTGAGAGGGCCTATTGGTTCTTGTGTTGCAGCAGGTTCTTCCTTGGGCTTGGGAGGGCCTGCTGGTTCTTGTGTTGCAGCAGGTTCTTCCTTGGCTACAAAGGGTAAAGGAGTAGGGGCTGCTTCTGGAACTGGGACTTGAATTACCTTATAGCCTGCCTGATAGTAAACATCCCCACATTGGCAACACATATATTCTTTACACACGCTCTCTGTAGTCTCCTCTCGAAAGGTTGTTGTTCGAGCTAAGGTGTACAAATTTAGTTCTTTTTCATATGCTTCCCTAGCCTTGACCAATTCTTGCTGATATGCTTCCAATTGAGACTTTAAAAACTTGTTTTCTTCCAAGACATCGGCCATTGTTGGTTTGGATTGAGAGATGACTGGTTCTTGTGTGGCAGTCATAGCCTCATGAGTTGGTTCTTGTGGAGCAGCTTCAGGAATGGCAGCTGATGCTTGTGTTTCAGCCTCTTGGTGTAAGGAGAGTAGTGTTTCAGCACCCTCGACCTTTGATTCCTGAATCTCAATGTCAATGTCAGTGGTTGGTTCTTGTGTTTCAACCACTGAATGGGTAGCTGGTTTTTCAGCTACTTTGCTTGAGGAGGGTAGTGTTACAGTATTCTGGGCCTCTAATTCCTATAATTCAATTTCAAAATTAGTGGCTGGTTCTTGTGTTTCAGCCATTGGATGGGTGGTTGGTTCTTGTGTTTCAGCCACTTTATTTGAAACAAATGATGTCTGGGCATCTGGTTCCTGTAACTCAATATCAGCGGTTGGTTCTTGTGTTTCAGCCACTGAGTGGGTAGTTGGTTCTTGTGTTTCAACTACCGTGGTAGGAATAGGAAAATATCCCGGGATGGGGGAGGTTGGAGGTGTACGGGGTATCAGTCGAATCGGTGGGGGATCTAGGGTAGTGGTACTAAAGGGTGGCCTTGCGGAGGCTCTTGTTCACTTTTTCCGAAAGAAAGGTGGGAAAAGAGGAGCTTGTTTTCGTTTTCGTGAAGGCCTTTCTTGAATGATGGGGTAGGAGAAATTATCTGGTTCAGAGTCGTCACTGAGAATATGAAGGGAGGGAGTGGATGACTCTGGTAAGGTATGCGGTGGATTTGATGGGGTAGGGGAATTGACTGGACTGGTTGGTTCTGTGGGCGGGATATTGGGTACTTTGGGGGAGTCTGGGGGGTTTTACGGTTGCTGCTCCTGAGGAATTTCGGTAGCTGGTTGGGTGTTTATGGGTGGGTTATTTGGTGGTCAGTTTTGTTGGTCAAAACCCCTGTGGATGAGTAATTGAACAAGACGGTGGTGGGTAAGTGACAGGGTTGGATCTTTGGCCTTTATACAGTAATGTGCCATATTTTTCAAACAACCCAGCAAATAATAGGGAATATTGACCCGTTTGTTATGCCTTAAATGAGAAAGTAGAAGAAAGTCGTGCTGGTAGACTACCTGATATCGACCTTCACAGGTCAGGTAGTGCTTGATGAATCTGGCGACCTCTGGCCATGGGGGTGGCAATGAGCTGAGCTGCACACCCCTGCCTTTTAGTTCAATTCGTTCCCCGGGTAGGAAGAAGCTCTGCTGAACATTGTTGATGATATGCTTCCGGCTGAACATTCGAGTGTCGTCGCTAGAGAGGCATGAGACCTCTGCTATGTCTTCTTATGTTACAGATATTCGGATGCCTGCGACGACGGAATGGTTCTCTTGAAGATTTCGGGTGAACTGTAGGACTTGTTGTTCATTATATCCTTGAAGTCCTCGGAAGTAATCAAGCCACCCTGCCTGCTGGAAGATTTGATACGTTGCTGGATAGTGTTCAAGCAGCGTTGTGGTGGCGGGTTCATTTCATATGACAGCTCCTCCCATGGCTACTAGCTTAGTAAGATACCGCGTCGAGAGTTTGTGTATCAGCTCTGGCCCAAAGTGAGTTTTCCGAGTGACTTATGCAGGAATAGTGGTTAAATGCGCGAAAGGGTGGTGAAATGGGGATGGCGGCGGTGAAATCGGGTGAAATGATGGTATCGCGGATTTGATGTGTACTTCCCCTCCCGTCAAGTGCGACTAGTAATGATTGCACTTGAATGGTCATAATGACTTAGAATCTTTCTCATTAACTATAGCCTAACTGAATTACATAATATTTACGTACCTCGCCTTACCGTTTGATTCATTCTGCCAACAAGATATCATGCATGTCCGTGGTAGTCCTATCGTGGCGGAGACCATTGATCTAATAGATAAATTGTGTCGAGGGTTTGTTGTTTAGAAGGAAAAATTATAATCTAAGGGCGTAGATAATGACGGATGATGGTGAAAGACTGGTGTTTCAGCAACAGAGAAGAACGAAACAATTGTTGTAGATGAAGAACTGTTGAGCAATGGTGTTTCAATATCGGAAGAAATTCAAAAAGTGTTGAACAATGGTGTTTCAGCATCGGAAAAAAAGTCAACGGTGTTGAACAGTGGTGTTTCATCATCGGGAAAAAGTGAAAAGTTGTTGGTAATGGTGTTTTAGCAACAGAGGGGAAAAAGGCGAAACAATTGTTGTACGGAGTTGTTTCGTCGATGAAAATGGTGAGGAAATGGCGGACTGGAGTGTTTTGGGAGTGGGGAAAAAAAAAGTGCTGAACAGCGGTGTTTCAGCATCGGGAAAAAATAGTGAAAAGTTGTTGGTAATGGTGTTTCAACAACAGAAGGGAAAAAGGCGAAACAATTGCTGGACGGAGTTGTTTCGTCGATGAAGGATGGTGAGGGAATGGGAAAAAGTGGCGAAAAGGTTGTCAAGCCATGATGGGGAAAAAGGTGTGAGTTTGGTGTTTCAATAATGAAGGAAAGGGGGTGGATTGCTGACAGTGGTGTTTCGGCAACAGAGAAAAGTCAAAAGTGTGGAACGATGGTGGTTCAGCATTAGAAGCAAGTCAAGAGTGCTAAACGGTGGTGTTTCAGCATCGTGAAGGTCAAGAGTGCTGAACAGTGGTGTTTTAGCATTGTGAAAGCTTGTCTCTTTGAAGAGGGATCGTCCTCTTCTAGTGGTTGTGCTTCGACCGGGAGTCTGCAAACATCGACTGTAGCATGGTATTTCTTGACATGGATTATTAGTAAACAAAATCTAATCTAATCTAATACTAAAGAAAATTAACTTAAAAGAATTAATTGCTATTAGGGGTAGAGACCCCCTCAACGAAGAGAAAATAGGCGTCTGCCATGCATGTGGCCTTAAAATCTTCTTTAGAGATAGGTCGTTGGTACAGACGGAGCCGATGACCATTTACAAGTAACGGAGTTCTGGAGTCATCGATTGTGAGGAGCCTTACCATTCCATTGGGGAAAATTGTGTCTACTTCGTAAGGTCCCAGCCATCTTGTATGTAGTTTCCCTTGAAATTCTTTGAACCGGGAGTCATATAGTAGGGCCCAATTACCTTTTTGAAACTGCTTGTTCTTGATATTTTTGTCATGCCATTGTGATCTTTGTTGTTGAATTATGGTTGTTTGATGAATGGCATCTAATATTTTCTCCTCTAGTTCATTAAGCTGCTGCAACCTGGTTGTCTGTGCATCAGTTAGATCAAGGTTGACAGCTAAAGCAGTCCTTAAGGTTTTTATCTCAAATTCCACAGGAAAAACAACACTCTTTCCATAGACTAATTCATAGGGAGAAAATCCTGTAGTATTTCTCGAGGTAGTTCTGTAGGCCCATAGTGCTTCAAGGAGCCTGTAGGACAAATCCTTTCTACTTTCCTTCACTGTTTTTGTGAGAATGGTTTCTATTACTTTGTTTGTGCTTTCCACCTGTCCATTGGCTTGGGGGTGGTATGATGTAGTCATTCTCTGCTGAATATGATATTTCGGAAGGGTGGCTTTGAACCCATGAGAAGAGAAAGGAGGTCATCCATCTGTAACTAATTCCCTTGGAATTCCAAATCTGGTGAAGATGTCTTTAAATAAGAAATCTATAACTTCTTCTTCAGTCGCTCTGTGGAGTGCCTTGGCTTCCACCCATTTAGTCATGTAGTCTATGCAAACCAGAATATAAACTTTTTGATTGGATGGAGGGTTGATGGGTCCTATGAAGTCTAAGGCCCATCTTTCAAATTTTTCAAGTACTACCTGGGGGTTTAATGGCGTTTCATCTCTATGATTAGGTTGGCCTACTCTTTGGCAGCTATCGCAGGCCTTGACATATTTATTTGCATCTTTGAAGAGTGAGGGCCAATAGTACCCCATCCTGAGAATTTTATACGTTGTTCTCTTATCAGCAAAATGCCCTCCACAAGGGCCATCATGACAAGCTTTCAATAGATCATAGACCTCATATTCTCTAATACACCTTCGAATCTCTTGATCAGCTCCTGTATGGAAAAGGTACCCACTTATCCAACTATACCGAGCACTTTCATGAATAATACTTTTCTTCTCTCGGTAAGATAGGTGTGATGGTAACTTCCCTGCAACTAAGTAGTTAGAAATATCTGCATACCAAGGTGAGTGAGAAGAAACTGCAAATAGATATTCATCAGGAAAGGAATCATCTACTGGGGTATCATCATTAGGTGTCAATTGAGAAAGGAAATCAGCAACTACATTCTCTTTTCCTGGTCTATCTACAATTGTAATATCAAATTCTTGCAATAATAGCAGCCATCTGGTGACTCTAGCATTTGTGATAGGTTTATTCATTAAGTATTTGATAGCTGAGTGATCAGTATGGACAACAGTAGAATAGCCAGTAATGTAATGTCTAAATTTATTAATTGCATAGATAACTGCTAAGAATTCCTTCTCAGTGACTGTATAATTGAGTTCAGCAGGGCTCATATTCTTGTTGATGAAATATATAGCATAAGGGAGATGATCTTCTTCCTGTCCCAAGACAGCTCCTATAGCAGTGTCTGAAGCATCGGAGGATATGTGAAAGGGAAGTTTCCAATCAGGTCCTCTAAGGATAGGAGCTGTAGATAATTGATGTTTAAGTGTATTAAATGCTTCTTGGCAAGAATCAATCCATTTGAATTCAGCATTTTTCATCAGTAAAACAAACAGGGGGGAATTTATTTTGGAAAAGTTCTTAATAAATCTTTTGTAGTATCCAACATGTCCTAAAAATCTTCTTACCTCTGTTTTAGTTTTGGGAGTAGGAAGGTCCTTAATGACTTGTATTTTGGATGGGTCTACCTGAATTCCTTGAGATGAGATAAAATGTCCAAGCAATATTCCTTCACTCATCATCATATGGCATTTTTCTGTACTTAAGGAGAGTTGGGATTGTATGCATCGTTTAAGTACCTTCTCAAGGTTTTCCAGTGCTTCCTGAAAAGAAACACCATAAGGAGTAAAGTCATCCATAAAAATTTCAATAGATTCATTAAGCATATCAGAAAAAATTCCCAAAACTGCCCTTTGGAAGGTTGTTGGTGCATTACATAGTCCAAATGGAAGGACTCTATAAGCAAAGGTTCCCCAAGGGATGGTGAAGGTGGTTTGATCTTGATCTTGAGGTGCAATTTTAATCTAGTTGTACCCACTGAAACCATCTAAAAATGAGAAAAATTTCTTCCCTGACAAACTATCTAATACTTGATCAATGAATGGTAATGGAAAGTGATATTTCTGAGTGGCTTTATTTAAAGCTCTGTAATCCACACATACTCTCCATTTCCCGTTCTTCTTAGGAACTATTACCAATGGGGACACCCATTCACTGTCTGATATAGGATAGATAAACCCTGCTTTGAGCAATTTTTGAAGTTCTTCTTTGAGGATTTCTCTTAAGTTTGGGTTCATTCGTCGCTGAGGTTGGAAGATTGGCCGACAATATTCCTTAATATATATTCTATGAGTACATAACTCAGGAGGGATTCCCTTCATATCTGTGTAATCCCATGCGAATGCTTCTTTATTTTCCTGAAGTAACTTCATTAACTGTTGTGTTTCAGCATCTGTCAAATGAGGGTTTATATTTAATGTTTTGCCAGGTTCAATTTCGACCGGTATTCTTTTGGAGGAGATGGTTTTAGGTGTTTGAGGTGGGCTTCCCGAATTGAGGTCTTCTTGATTATCAGACTCCAACAGCGTAGTTAATTTTTTATGAGTTTCTGGAGTCACAGAAGAGGGTTCGCAAATAAAATTATTGATTATTTCATCCTTAGTAGAGTCTTTCAGGCTTAAAGCTTGTCTGATAGTCAAAAGCGGTTGATTAGGTTGGTCCTCAAAGTCTACCCATACAGAATTATCATTATTAACCAGGGGTGTAGCATGAGGATAGAGGGTAAGCTGCTTAGTTTCATAACCGTTTGAAATTTTCATTGAGCCTGATCTACAACTGATAAAAGCATCTGCTGTGGCCAGCCAAGGTTGGCCCAAAATTAGAGGATGGCCCCCCAACTTTGTTTTGGGCTGCAGCACTGTAAAGTCAACTGGATAATTCCAGGATTCCACAGAGATGCTAAGGTCTTCAATGACTCCTTCTGGTTCAATTGTGGATCGGTCAGCCAATTCTAGGATAGTTGGGGTATCTCTGACTTGATATTGTAATTGTAGCAGTTGTAAGGTTTCCAAAGTCATGATATTGATGGTTGCACCTAGGTCTACTAGGACTCGAGGGATTATCATTTTTCCAACTTGTACTATAACGGTAGGGTGGCCAGGATCACCATATTTGACTGGGGGAGTTTTACCTGACATTAGTGCAGACAGGTCTCCCATAATATGGACTGTAAGGGGATCCTTAGTTTTCCTACCATGCTTTTTAATACAAATATCTCGCATTGTCCTAGCATAGATAGGTACATCTCTGAGTGCTTGCAGTAGTGGAATTTTGACATATAAATTTTGTAATTCCCCTAGAAGATTAAAGGCTGGTGGTTCAGGCATTTTAGTTAAGGCTAAACGCTCAGGAAATGGTGGTGTTGTTGTTTCAGCAGCATTGTTAGAGGATGATTGTACCTTTTCAGGTACATCATGCTCTTTTGTTTCCTCTTTATCAGAAGAGGTAACATCAGCTATGGTAGGTTCCACTATTCTCCCAGATCGAAGATGAATATCGTTGCATTGCGCAGGGAGAAGAGAAAGTGTAGGTTGGTTATAAATATCAATGCACTGCACAGCTTTATTATTCGGGTTGGGGTTAGGTTGTATAGGTAGCTGGGGTCTCATCATTTGATTGTTTGGAGGAGTACCTGCTGGTAAGGAGAGTGGTTGTGAGAATTGAGGTAATTTATTTTGAAAGGGGGGTTGTTGTCCTCTCCAATTTTGATTCCATTGATTCTGATATGGTTGTTGTTGTTGTGGAGACCAAGGGGTCCACGTTGAGGGATCAACAAAGGGTGGGTTATTTTGCTTCATGGGTGGGTAAGTTTGCTTCATGGGTGGGTAAGTTTGCTTCATGGGTGGGTAATTTTGTTGCGTGGATGGGTAATTCATTTGACTAGTGTATTGCATTTGATTGTAGGGGTAACTCATTTGATTGAAAGAAGAGTAATTATTCCAACGATTAGAATATGCAAATGGCATGTTAGAATTCATACCTTGTCCTCGCGGTTGCCATTGCCTCCTCTGTGTCATCAGATAGACAGATTCAGCTTCTTCATCCGTTGGTTGTAACGCTACCTTGATCCCTGGTAAAGATGGACAATTTTGGGTATCATGATCTTTATCACAGATAGTGCAGATTGGCTTTTTGTCCAGTGGACATTCTCTTCGTGGATGCTTATCTCTGCACTAAGAATAAAAGATGGACAAGGCTGCTTACGTTTCTGCTTGCTTTTTCTTAATCTGCAGGGTATCCATTTGTGAGGCAAAAGAGCTTAACATTTCAGTTTTAAAACCTTCAAGTAGATTACCTATCTCGGCTCTTGTTGCTCCACCACTGGCTGATTTTTGAACTCTTGAAAATGTGGTGTCCCTGTTGTTTGATCTATTTCTCGAAGCTCCTCTTGAACATCTTTTGCATAAATTAACAATTTCATCGTATGATTCCTTAGATATGTCCCCTTTCCCAAGCATATTCAGCATATCCAGAGAGTCATCCCTTACCCCTTTTAATAAAATAGTTTTGAGAATATCCTTACTTACATTGGGATGACTGGATCTTTGTAGATTGTATTGTAGCCTTTCTACAAAGTCCTCCAGATTCTCGTCTTCTTTCTGCATCATCTTAAATAGCTCTTCCTTCTTTTGCCTTGTTCGGCAGTAGTCCTGGTATTTGTTCAAGAATTTCTGTTTCATTTGGTCCCATGTTGTGATTACATGGCTTCCAAGACTCATAAACCATCTTAGTGCATTCCCTTTTAGTGTTGCTGGAAATAACTTTAGTTTTTGAGCATTAGAAACGCAATCATAACTTCTGCATAATATATCAAACTCAAACAGAAATTCATCAGGATCCTCTGAAGATAAACCATGAAAATTGGGTAATGCTGAGAGTGGAATTTTTTTCATGGGGGCTACTCCTCTGGGAATATCACCAATAGGAAATCCTAATGTAGATAAAGAATTTTCATCATTTACCTCTCCTTCAGGATTTGCCTGTTCTTCATGATGCAATTCTTCATTGTACTCATCCATGTTTTCCTATGTCTGCTCCCTTGCTGCACTTGCTCTGTCCTCAATGTCTCCTACTGGCTTCTGGACTGTCTCAGGACTCCAAACTTCTTTCCCTGTTCCAAAAATTGCTTGAAATGAACGCTGGGAGTTTTGTTTTCGAAGGTTTGGTCATTGAGCAGCAGATTCATACTTTGATAAAATTTCGTCAATGTAAGTCTTTCTTCCTCCTTTTCCTTTTCCTTTTCCACCTGTAGGGTTAGTGTCCTTGGGGTTTTTCATGCATTCTTTTTATCTAAAGAAAAGAAATCATAAGTGCTTTTGAAATCTATAGCTATCTTCCCAGGCAACGGCACCAAAATGTTGGTCACTATAATTGCTTAATTGATTCAAACAATCAAGTGATACATGAATTGTCAACCCATGGAAGTCTGTCTATTTCAAAGATAACCACGCACTATATATGCTCAATTCCAAAAGCAACTTAGAGTTGTAGTAAAAGGAACTATACTAATCACACTTGCGTGAATGAACTGGAGTTCTGATTTAAATCACAGAAAAGCAACTTACCTATTGCAGATCTTAAAGATTAATCTAAAGAATCCTGGATTACATTAAAATATCACTTGCAACAAGAAAGAACAACTATTCTGCAACCAGAGAACAGGACCCTTACTCTCAACAGAGACTTCAGTACTTTAACTCTAATTAACACTCTTTCATGAAAACAGTAATGCAGAGAAAATTAACTCTATCTAGCAGAGAACAAGGCCATCTAATTCCTTCCTTTCTAAGCAGGAACTTTTAGCCCTATTTCGGATTAGCACACTTGTGAAAAATAATGAAAGTCTACAGAGAACAGGATGTTCTGATTCCTTCCTTTCTGAGTAGGAACCCTTAACCCAGTTTCTGGCTAGCACACTTGCAGAAATAATGGAAGTCTACAGAGAACAGGATATTATGATTCCTTCCTTTCTAAGTAGGAACCCTTAACCCAATCTCTGGCTAGCACGCTTGCAGAGGTAATCAAAATCTACAGAGGACAGGATGTTCTGGTTCCTTCCTTTCTGAGCAGGAACCCTTAACCCAATCTCTGGCTAGCACGCTTGCAGAGGTAATTGAAATCTACAGAGGACAGGATGTTCTGATTCCTTCCTTTTTGAGCAGGAACCCTTAACCTAGTCTCTAACTAGCCTCATAAAAGCATCACACACAAGATTGCTAATAAAAAGAATTACGAATTTCATTCAATAAACTAAGACAGAGTTTAGTAGTGTTTCAGCAAAGCGGAATTCATTAAAATTAGTGTTTCAGCAAACAAGAGTTAATCAAAGCATAAACAGAGATTATACTAACACACTTCTACACTAACGGGTGAATCTTGTGAAGAAGGTGGGCCCTCCCTTCTCACAAGATTCCCCTGAAACGAGAAAGCTAGAGAAGGATACTCAAAGCAGTATTTTATTCATCTGTCAAAATACCACATTACAATCTGAAATGGAAGTACGTCCCTCTCTCTGAAGCTATTCTCAATACCTAAAACTTGGATCCCTCGAATGATGATTTCCTCTTATTTAAAGAGGGAACCCCTTCGATACAATTGATCAAAAATTACAATGTGTATCTGAGTCCTATCTTTAGTCGGATCTACTTTCTAAACTAGAATAGGATGTCCTAGTCTCATGCAACAGAATGCTATTACAGGAGATGAATGAGGTATTGTTGTTACGGCTGGTGTAACAGCTTCTTCTTGTTGCTGCTGATGATGTTTCAGCATTGCAATTCGCGGGCTGTTTCAGCCACGTGAATTGCGCTCTTGACTGTGTCGGCATGTAGGAGCGGCGATTAGTGCTTGTTTCAGCATCTGCAACTCTGGACTGTGTGACAGCTCTGTGTTTCAGCATCTGCGACTCCGGACTGTGTAATGGCTCTGTGTTTCAGCATTTGCGACCTTGGACTGTATGACATCTCTGTGTTTCAGCATCAGTGACCTCGAACTGTATGAAAGCTCTGTGTTTCGGCATCAGTTCTGTGTTTCAGCAACTACGACCTCGGACTATATAGCAGCTCTGTGTTTTAGCAACAGCGACCTTGGACAGTTATGTGTTTTAGCAATAGGCCTCAAGTGCTAATCTGCAGTTTTGAACACTTATGCATTTCTAGTCAATGGATAAGTACGAGAGTGATGTAAAATATTATGCAAAACAGATTAAACGTATAGTAATGAGAAGGGACGTTGTATACCTTTGGAATGATCAGATAAAGTGATAGTATGAGTTTAAATATGGGTGATCAAGAGTATAATAGTGGCAAAAAGTATAGGCAAAAAGGTGCATTGTGTGGTCCTAACAATGGTCAGAGTCCACCCACCCAGATCTACGGCTGACGTTTCATTCTGGAGCCCCCTTGCTATTCTTCCTTTAGCGATGGGGGGAGTCCAGAATCGGACGTGCAACTCTCAAATGGTTGAGATTAATTCACCTTGATCAACGATGCTCCGGTGAATTCCGGACCCCCCTTGCCATTCTGCCTTTAATGGAGGGGGGGTCCAGAATAGTGTGGCATGTGAAGTGGTGCCCCCTCCTATCCTCTCCACTACTGTTTCACATTTCCCCCTCTGCCACCTGTACTCCACTTAACCGTGCGACGGGGCCTGTTCTCATTGGTTTTTCTCTAGCCCTGTTGGGATTCATCCCTATTGGTCAGTCGCTAGCCCTGTCGGGGTTCGGCGGTTGCAGAGTCGAACGATTCAACACCCCTGTAGCGTCGAGGTGTGAAATACAAAGAGGCACCATGATTATTTGAACTACGATCATGACCCGTGATCACATGGGAACACAGAGAGAGAAAGAGATAGCTTGCGCTAGGCCTCTGTAGGCAATTCAGGGGTTCTAATTCAATAGAAATCAAAGAAAAATTTTATTGAGGTAGTGGGTATGTGACAAAGTGGTATCAGAGCATGGTTACAACACTCGTCCTGATTGGGCTCATG
This sequence comes from Picea engelmannii, assembly GCA_009831015.1. NCBI lineage: Eukaryota > Viridiplantae > Streptophyta > Pinopsida > Pinales > Pinaceae > Picea > Picea engelmannii. The sequence continues at coordinate 33,175 of ML786456.1, read as the reverse complement.
AACGAGTTGCGCATAAGCTCCGTTCGAAGCACTCCTACGAGGATTAACCCCCTAACTTAACTCTCTTATACAGGATTAAAAACTTGGAAACGAGAACCCGACTGTGTATTCATGTGAAAAAGTTATGAATTTATGCGCAGGTTCTAAAATGCACCTAACTCTTGACTAATAACCAGTGTTTGTCTTTTCACCCAAGAGGACGATCAGCCGCAGGAATTTACAGACGCAGAGAATGGTGACTCACTAAGAGGTGGGAGAAGGATCCCACAATAGAGACAAAGAGTCTAACAAAAGAAGAGCAATGGGAACCCCTCCAAATCTAGTCGAGACTGTGAGGAGTCTCATGGTTGAATTGCAAAGCTGCAAGGATGACAATGAAAGGATGATGAAAGAACAAGAAAAGCAAACTGAAATTAATGCAATTTTACTGCAGATCTTATCCGACCTACAGCGACAAATGCAGCATGAACCCGAGGTCCAGAAACATGGTCGTATCAGTGGCCATACTGAGAGGAGCACCTCAAGAAAGATCCACCCCAGAGGTAAAGGACCAGTGCTAGACGATTCCTCTGAGAAGGAAGCTGGTGATTCAGAAGGCTCTTCCAACAGTAGGACCAACTCCTATTCTCGAAGAAAATAGAAGAAACGAAAGACTTCCAAGGGTCATAAATTTGAGGAATTCAGAAAGGCCAAACCTCCCTCCTTCGACGGTGAGATAAAGAAGGAAGAGGAAGCCGAGTCCTGGCTACTTGGACTGAAGAAATATTTCAGAGTCCATGACTTTTCATAGAATTTGAAGGCCCGAGTGGCCACTTTCAATCTGAATAGAAAAGCTTCCATCTGGTGGGAATATCTTAAGAATATGAAAGGGGTCCGCGAGGAGGACCTGTCTTGGAAACAGTTTGAAAAGTACTTCCGGAAGAAGTATTTGTCGGAAAAATATTTCGACGAGAAGGCTAAAGAGTTTATGAACTCAAACTGGGGAAACTCACTATAGAGGAATATGTCAACAAATTCCTCGACTTATTGAGATATGTACCCTACATCAAAGCAGAGAAGGCAAAGGCGCAATGCTTCATCAGTGGGATACCCAAGGAATACAGAAACCGAATCGAACTTGACGAGCCAAATACCTTAGAAGACACTATTCGAAAGGCAACATATTGTCATGAACAATATGGACATTGGGCAGAGTCTCGTGGAGACTGGAAATGGAAGAGTGGTTCGAGATTTCAGAAAAAAGGGGATCAAATCCTCAGGATTTAATAACTACAAGAAGAACCCCAGAATGAACTTTCCAACCTGGAGTGTACTCCAGCAGAACTTTCCCTCGATGAAAGGAAATAAAACTTCTGGACCTATACCAGTGAAGACTAATAAACCAAAGAAAGAACCTCTGAAATGTTGGGGTTGCGGAGAAGAGCATCTCTTGAGAGACTGTCCACACCAACAACAGAACAGTCAGAAAGTTTATAACATTCAGGAAGCTACCACAGTCAATAATGTGGCAAGGAGTGTGCCGCAGATTTATGTAGCCTTGGATAATAACCAGGCTGACCACCAAGCTTCAGTGGTGGAAATAGAAGGTATGATTTTCAACCATCTAGTGTTTGTTTTGATTGACCCTAGTTCAAATTTGAGTTATATAGCCCCTAGAGTTGTTGAAAGGTGTAAGTTACAGCCACGAAAACAAACCAAGCCATGGTTGGTACAGTTAGCCACTGGCACCAAAAGAAAGGTAGTAGAGGTCATACCAGCCTGCCAATTAATGTTGGGTGAATTCCCCACCCAAGCAACCCTTAATGTATTACCCCTGGGATCATACGATCTATTGATTGGTATGGAATGGCTGACCGCCCATAGAGACAAAATGGATTGTTACCATAAAACCTTAGAATGTGTGAGAAAAGAAGGAAAAAGAATAACCCTCCAAGGGATCCGAAAATCGGTCTCGGTGAGGCAAATATCAGCCCTGCAAATGAGAAAGTATTGCCGAAAAGGATGTCCCCTATATGCAATACAGGTGTCGAAAACAATCGAAGGTGATAAACCAAGCCCTGAGGATCACCCTATCCTGAGAGAATATAGAGATGTGTTTTAGGAAGAGGTACTGGGTCTACCTCCGAGAAGAGACATTGACTTCTCGATAGAGCTCGCACCAAGAGTGGTGTCGGTGTCTAATACACCCTACCGGATGAGCACACCTGAGTTAGTTGAACTCAGATTGCAATTGAAAGAAATGATGGATAAGGGTTATATTCGACCCAGCGTGTCCCCATGGGGAGCACCAGTCCTGTTTGTGAAAAAGAAGGATAGCACCCTTAGACTATGTATAGATTATAGACAACTCAATAAAGTAACCATAAAGAACAAGTACCCCTTGCCTAGGATCAATGATATATTCGATCAGTTGGGGGGTGCATCTATTTTCTCAAAGATTGACTTAAGGTCAGGATACCATCAAGTCCGAATCAAGGGTGAATACATCCATAAAACCACTTTCCGGACACGGTATGGTCACTATGAGTTTCTGGTAGTGCCATTTGGGTTAACCAATGCCCCTGCCACTTTCATGTTCTTAATGAACAATGTACTCAGTAAATTTTTAGATAAATTTGTACTAGTTTTTATTGATGACATATTAATCTACTCTAAGAATAGAGAAGAACATGAAGAGAATCTTAGACTTGTGTTTCAAGTGCTAAGAGAGCATCATCTCTATGCTAAATTCAGCAAATGTGACTTCTTTCAGAAGAAAATACATTACTTGGGACATGTTCTGTCCGAGGAAGGGGTAGCAGTAGATCCTGACAAGATCAGGTCTATCATGGAATGGCCTACCCCAAAGGATGTCTCAGACATCAGATCCGTTATAGGATTAGTGGGATACTATAGGAGATTTATAAAAAGATTCTCCAAAATTGGTTGTCCAATCACTGCCCTCCAGAAGAACGAAACAAAATTCCTATGGACACAGCAATGTGAAGAAAGATTTCAAACCCTGAAACATCTACTGACCCATGCACCCATGTTGAAAATTGTTGACCCAAAAGCTGACTTCCTTGTGTGCACAGATGCCTGTAAAGAAGGGCTCGGAGGAGTCCTTATGCAGAAAGGAAGTGTGATCTGCTATGAATCCTGAAAATTGAATGAACATGAAGTCAACTATGTGACTCACGATATAGAACTGGTTGTCATAGTGCATGCCTTGAAAATGTGGAGGCATTACCTCTTGGGAAGAAAATTTGTACTTATGACAGATCACTGTGGATTACAGTATTTGTTTGACCAACAAAAGCTCAATGCTAGACAAGCTAGATGGATGGCCCTTCTTAGCGAATTTGATTTTGAAATCAAACACATTAAAGGGAAGGAAAATAGGGTGGCCGATGCCCTTAGCAGAAGCATGAAAACAATTCACCTGGCAGCGGTGAGTACCTGCGAGACATATGTCAAGAACAGAGTCAGAAATGCACAGGAGACAGATCCCTTCGTTCAGACTGTGACCCTGTACCTACAACAAGAACCCTCTGGAGTAAAATATGAAGGCTACCAGATGACCGAAAGAGGTCTTCTCACTTACAGAGATAAATTGTATGTTCCAAATTGTGACGACTTGAAGAGGTTCATTATGGATGAACTACATAAAAGACCATTTACTGGTCACCCAGGATACCAGAAAATGATCACTGCCACCTGGAAACAATTTTCTTGGCCTAGATTAAAGAAAGACACAGCCAAATATTTGTCCCAATGAATAGAGTGCCAACAGGTTAAAGCAGAACATCGACACCCCGCAGAACTATTACACCCTTTACCCATCCAAGAATGGAAATGGGAAACCATCTCCATGGATTTTATCACTGGATTGCCAACATCAACCAAACATAATGACGCCATTATGGTAGTGGTGGATAAACTGAGCAAGTCTTCTCATTTCATCCCCGTCAAATCAACCTGCAAGGCGATAGATATCGCCCAGGTATTCATGAAAGAGGTATTCCAACTGCACGGTATTCCGAAAGAGATAGTGTCTGACAGAAACACAAAATTTACTTCCAATTTTTGGAAATCACTGATGGCTGGTTTAGAGACCAAATTGTTGTTTAGCACCGCCTATCACCCTCAAACCGACATACAGACAGAAAGAGTGAATCAAATATTAGAGGATATGTTAAGGATGCATGTAATGCATCAACCCAGGAAATGGGAAGACTACCTGCCATTGGTAGAATTCGCCTACAACAACGGCTACCAAGCATCTTTAAAGATGAGTCCCTTCAAGATCCTCTATGGTAGGTTGTGTAATACTCCAGTCAGCTAGAGTAATCCTGTAAATAGGATTTCTTTTGGACCCGACATGTTGAAAGAAATGGAACAGCAAGTGACTCAGATAAAACAAAATCTGAAGGTCGCTCAGAACCGACAGAAAAGTTACACTGACCAAAAGAGAACTCCAGGAGAGTTCAAAATGGGAGACCATGTATATCTCAGAATTAAGCCCAGAAGGAGTTCCCTAAAAATGGGAGCTTGTGCCAAGTTGGCACCCCAGTATTGTGGACCTTTTGAGGTTCTAGATAGAGTGGGACCTGTAGCCTATTGGCTAGCACTTCCTCCCACAGTAAAAGAACATAATGTTTTCCATGTTTCATTATTGAAGAAATATGTACATGATGCTAATCATATAATTGACTGGTCTGTGATCCAAGTGGAATCGCAGGGATAATTTCTACCAGAACCCCAATGCATATTGGACCGAAAGGAAACCCCGCTCCGGAATCGAACCATTGCACAGGTAAAGGTGCAGTGGAGAGATTTTGGCCCAGATGAGGCTACATGGGAAATGGAGGATGCCATGAGACAGGCATATCCGATTTTGTTTACTTCTATACATGCAATTCAAGTTAAAAGATAAGAACATCGAGGAGGATGTTCCTTTAAGGGGGAGGGAATTGTAACACCCTGTTTCCCCCAGTTTGTAAAAATAACCGGACTGGCCAAGAACTGTGGAAAACTCAGAAATTTGAATATGTGATGTGAATGGACCTTGATGAATGTGAATTATATTATGAATTTATATTGCAGGACTGCTGAGAGGGGATGTGCAGAAAAAGAGACCACAATGGCGGTGGAAGGCACCTGGAAAGGTGGCGTTAACTTCCACCGAGAATTAATACTGTATTTGGACTTCACTGGCCCGGAGAACCAAAAGTGACTCGCTGGCCCCGAATTAAATGTCTCGCCAGCTGGTAGGTAGATGGCTCCTCAGAAATTTATGAGGGATGGGAGGTGAACAGCCCATCCATAGAGCCGTCAAGCCTGACCAGCGCGAGGAAAATCGAGCCACACATAACCTCGCAAGAGGATAATGTGTGGGGGAGAATTGATTGGGGGCAGACATGAGGGGAGGAAGAGAACTTTGGAAATATGCAAAGTGAGTGATAGCAGAGAGGAAGGAGAGTAAACTTCACTCCTGGTCACTGCCAGACAAAGACGCAGTCTCACAGCATCGTGGTCTCAGCTCGGGGGTGGCTAGCATTAAATCCGCTAGGATTCGTTGAGCCTATGGTTGTGTGGAAATGAGCACCCCTCCCAGCAGTTGCATAACCCCTCATGTTATTTCTGATAAGTGTTTTTCCTTTAGCATCTTGAAATATATATTTATTCTGACGTTTATGTTTATAAGCTGTGAAATGATGAATGATTCCAGAGTAAGAATGTCTGTATGGTGTTTTGATCCATATTGGTAGATGCATGTTTATAATGGAAAGACTACGTATGGCTTATGTCTTCATAAATCGCTATTTATATGCTTACCGACCTAATTCAAACTACATGTCTGATTTGTGGGAGAAAGGTACCCTTATATGCCTCAGATAATACCCTAGGTAAAAACCTCCCCATAGAGATACCCTCCTTGAAAACCCGATCAAGAACCGGGAAAGAGAATGTGAAGGCGTAAGGCCTTAGTAACCCTGCACAAGGAGGAACGATCCTCTTGAAAACCCGAGATGGTAGCATAAGGATGAAGTATAGAATCGATGGACGAGATCCTATTGAGAGATCTGTGGTCACTCACGACCGTTAGATCGAAAGAAGAAGATGGAGTGTTAAGTGACTTAACCCTGAATAGGTGTTGATCGACAGATGAGATTCCATTGAGAAACTTGTGGTCACACATGACCGTTAGATTGGTAGGAGTAAGTAGGGTGTTAAATGCCTTACCCCTTTGTCTTATGTGTCTTTGTGGGTAGCGAAGAAATCGGGACCGTAGATCCCCAAGGTCCATGGTAGTATCTAGATCGTTGATTTTTCCACGTCCAGGAAGTCGTGGAAGAATACACAGGTAGGAACCAATCTGAGTCGTCAGATCTCGGTTGGAAAACCTGACAGCCGTTGGATCTGTCAGGAGTTACCTGAGGGTTAAACCCCCAGTGAATAGGGGTGAAAGCCCCGAAATAGATCTGGATCATATGAATAATGGAGGCCACGTGTCGTGAGATTTCCCATTTTGGGAAATCAGGAATCGCGAACTCAGGAGTCCTGGTGACGAGAGTTCGGGACTTTCCATGCTGAAAACCTCTAAATAGATCTGGACCGTCCGAATAATGGAGGCCACGTGTCACGAGATTTCCCATTTCGGGAAATCGGGAATCATGAACTTGGGAGTCCTGGTGACAAGAGTTTGAGACTTTCCATGGTGGAAACCCCGAGATAGATCTGGATCGCTCGATCTCGGGAGGCCATGTGTCATAAGATTACCCATTTCGGGAAATCGGGGATCGGGGATTCGGGAGTTCCGTTGACAAGAGGTCGGGCTCTTGCCTTGATAAATCCCGACGGAAATAAAATTGTGGTCATATGAGAAGAGGTCATATCGACCAAGGTGTAGCCCAGGGGGGCTAATTTCCAAATGAGGCATGTTCAACACTTCGGCATTTCGGTACTCGGGACACCGAAGGGCATGCTTCCCTATGCCAACAAATCCTGAAATTAAGACTTGCAAACCCCCGCCTGTTAGTATGAGGGTTAATTATCGATCAATGGATGAGATCCTTTCGGAATATCTGGAGTCTGTGACACCTGTAGATGTGGGGGGGG
>ML786456.1:8090-21108 GCA_009831015.1 Picea engelmannii | reverse complement strand
CCGAGGAAAACTAGTTTGGAATATATGTCTATATATGAGGAGAATAGATGTATGTTAGAGTGTATAATTGTTGTATTTTCAGTTGTAAATATCTCTAGGTGTGTTACATTTATTTTTGTATGCATGTGCTAACCCTTGGTGACTAAAACTACATGCTAGAGCACCTAAATTATGAATGTAACCGTAAAAAATCAGCAAGAAGTTCCTAAACTGTTGGTTTTCCTAAAACAGTAGCAAAACCTTCATTAACAGTTGAAAATTAGAGCCAACTTGAGCTCAAAGACAGACCTAGTTGGAAACTTGATAGGACTTGGAAAATCTTCATGGAATCAGAGCTTAGGTGGTTGATTTTAGTAGTTTGGACAGCATATGAGTGGGTTGTTATAGACATCTTCTTGGCATATTTTGTGGACAACAACTGACATGTTTAGTGGTTGCTTGTTGGAATAATTTTGTATATGATTGTAGAGAAGTTTGTGCACAGTTTGGACAACCTCTTTTCACACCTGCGTGGATAGGAGTGAGGTTTTATTTTACGACCTCTTTCCACACCTATAATGCTAGTAGTGAGGTCAGAGTTCACTTACCTCTTTTCGCACCTGTGTTGACAAGAGTGAGGCATCATTCCTTTGCAGTTTGAGCATCAGTTGGAGTGTAGTTTGGTAGACATGTCAACATCTCAGATGTGTGTGGAGGATAGGCTAGATGGGACTAGCAACTGGTTTCCTTGGAAGGAGGGGATCATCTTTATCTTGGAGGACCTCGAACTATGGGATATAGTTGAGGCACCTATGGTTGTTCCTCTTGCTACTACTCCCATATTGTTAGGAGAGTTCAGGAAGAGGAATGATAAGGAAAAGAGGACAATATGTGATTCAGTGAGGGATCACATCATTCTCTGGTTGACTAGGAAAGCTTGGTCATATGATATGTGGGCATCTCTATGTAAGCTTTATCAGAGCTCTAATGAGAACCGAAAGATGGTTCTTCATGATCGACTGAGGGGAATTAACATGCTCGAGGATGAGTCAGTTACTTATTTCCTTGGTTGATACACCCAGATCAAAGACGATCTTGGAGTAGTCAAAGAGGTAGTGGAACCCAATTCTATGGTGAGGACAACCTTAAACAACTTTACCAAACCATGGGGTCCATTCGTTCATGGAATTTTTACCAGGGAGGTCATGCCCACATGGGAGAGGATGTGGGATGAATTCATCCAGGAGGAGACTATACTTGTGGTAGAGGCTTCTTGACAGCATCAGCAGTAGACAATGCAGAGTGATCAGGACCTTTCTCTTTGGACAAAGGGCAAGAAGAAGACTGGTCGGGGAGCTCGACAGGGTCCCAAGTTTGGGGCCACACCATAGGGAGAAGAGAGCAGCAGTTGGATGAAGAGAGACATGAGAATACTGAGATTCTTTGATTGTATGGATATGGGTCACTATGCAGGATAATGTCCCAATAAGAAGAAGAAGCAACATGATGTTTTAGCAGTGACAACAGAGGAGCTTGAATTCGATACAAAGTTTGCAAGAGAGTGTGCATTCACTAGTTCTTTGTCTGTTGTTACACCATCCAGCATCAGATGGGGAGATAGAATTGAGGATGACCTATTGACTCATAGTAGTGATTAAGAGGGAGATCAGACTCAGTTTCCTTGGACACCATTATAGGGGGTGACTGGTTCACCCAGAACAAATTCAGTTTCAAAGATGTCGAGACACAGGGTTGGTGCAAGGGCTTCAGAGCATCAGAGATTGATAAGGAGGAGGATAAGGGAACCACAGAGGCTTGAGCCTCACTTGGATATGGAGAAGGGAAGATCAGTGTCTGGATCCACTTCAGGTGGAAGCTACTTAGCGAGAGGCCAAGTTGAGGATCTTGGTGAGATGTTAAGATCCAGGTGCTCTTGGTGAGATACCAAGAGGGGGAGACTCTTGGTGAGATGCCAAGAGAGTGACTCTTGGTGATATTCCAAGAGTATTGACCATTGGCGAGATGTCAAGAGGTAGAATTCCTTTGTGGGAGACCAAGGTGGAGATCTTTTGTTTGATACCAAGATCTAGGTGATCTTGGATAGGTGGAGAGACACTTCCATCTATAGATCACGCATATTGAGCATATTTGTGTCAAATACTTTCATTGATAAAGGTACAACCATACTCACTGACTATATGCCAAGAGGAAACCATGTCCACTATAGGGATGATATTGGTGGTGAAGGGCACTTTCCTCGATAAGAGGGAGTGTTGAGATTTGGGTACCTTGGAAAGTGGTCCCCTTATGTTTGTGAGCTTCTAAACACACGAGGGAAGTACTTTGTACCTTTTAGCATGTACTTTATGTCTAATTTCACTTTGACTTGGGAGAGTTAAGTCAAAAGTGAAATTTGGTCATTTAAGCCTAAAATGACATTTAATTCACTTTGTGGGTGAATTAAGGGACATAAAGTGAAACTATGGAAACTTAAGTAAAGTGGGTTTTGAGTTGAGATTTACTTGAGATGATCTCAACCATTGATTAGGGATGATATGAGATTACCTCATCCACCAAAATTTTAGGTTTCCTTATGATTCCTTAAGGAGGGCACAAGAGGCAAAGGAGCTTCATTCTGTGTTTTTTTCACTTGAGGAGAAGGAGAAGGAGAAAGAGGATGAGAATGGAAACATATGTTGAGGCTAGCTTGGGAACTCCCTTTCATGGAGATATCCAACATGCTTAGGGTCTCATTTATTTAGTGGGGAGATTCCTATTCTGAGGAGGGTGCACTTGAGGAGGAGGGCGCATCATCAGTGGGGAGGTGCTATAGTGGGAAAACCCCCTATGGACTACACTAGGGTTCTAAAGTGCAGGCAGAGCTATGCATCTAAAGTCTCCTAATTTTGACGACTATCCCGACATTACCTCACAATCATACACAAAATACAAACTATAGGGATCTGGTAGGCTTACCTTAAACCCCGCATCCGGTGTCAATACCTTTGTGCTCCATTGTTTCCCAATTGTAGATCTCCTCCCAAGACAAACTTGCATTCACCAAAAGACAAAAAATAAACTACGAGCATGAATTATATATATTTATTAGTGGGTTAGACATCATAACAAAATATAAATAAATCATAAAAATTGAAGACATCATTTGGCGGGACGGAAAAAGTGCTTCTTTATATTAATCTCACAGAGTTTCTTACAATATGAGACCGACAACTGCTCCTCGAACTCAGTCCTGGGCTCCTCTTCAACAAGCTCCAATTTATTCCACGCATCTTTCTCCTCTTCAGTTCCCTCTAGGGAAATGACAATTGCAATGGAGGAAAAAGGGTTGGAATAAGAAATTATGGATCAAACTCACAATGTGGTTGCTAATAATTGGGGCAAGGGGGAATACTGAAATGGGTAGAGTTTCTTTGCTCTCATGCTTCTTGTAGGAATGGGACCCCAAAACCTTCTTTTATATGCCAAAAAGATAGTTATTCAGTTGGGTGATCGACTATGGGTGGTCGATTGGTTAGGAAACTACTCAAAAGCCCGTATCCCCTTGCAACTTTTTGTTTTTTGCAATTTTTGAGCGAATATGTGGATTGTAATGGTGCAGCTAGTGTATGTATGCGAGTTGTAGTGGTGCAGAAAGAGTACACACGTGGGAAGTAGTGGTGCAGGGTGCGTACATCTTCAAAAATATGGTTTTTAAGAAGAGTTGTTCAGTGATGGCTTGGCAAAAATATCAAGTATGATGGCCTCATGCGAGGTATGTATGTATGGTGCAATTTAAAGTTATAACATGAGGACTTAGAGAACTCATATTGTAGTGAGGTTTGTTTTAGAGGGAGGCTACTCATCAATATCATAGTACTGTGGAGGGGTTTCTAAATCAGAGCTTCCAGTTTAGTGGTCTTGTCAGCATTTATGGAGGGTGCACCATCCTAGGGAACTCTTGCTTCATTTGGACTAGTGTTTCATCTTGGATCAAACTTCTATTGTATCATTTTAATATAAATTTTGTACTTTTTGTATTCCACCATCTATTTTCCTCATATATAGACATATATTCCAAACTGGTTTTCCCTGGGGGGGTTTTATCCAGGGTCATGTTGACCAAAAATACCAGTGTACAATTTCATGTGTGTTAGAGTGTAGAACTACTTTATTTTCAGCTATAAATATCTCTAGGTGTGTTACATTTATTTTAGTATGCATGTGCTAACCCTTTGTGAATAAAACTACATGATAGAGCACCTAAAGTTGAGAATGTAACCATAACAAATCAACAAGAAGTTACTGAACATTTTGTTGTCCTAAAACAGTATCAAACCATTGTTAGACAGTTGAAACTTAGATAAAAATTGAGGTCAAAGACAAACCTATTTCGAAACTTGATAGGACCTAGAAAATCTTCACTCCATTTGGTTACTCTTCCAAACACATGGAGAGTTTGTGTTGCCTCCTGCATCGTAAAATTATGTCAATGTCATGTCAACTAAGTCTGATAATATTTCATGATTTTTTCCAAGGGAAGTTTCACCCAACCTGAGTCGACCTTTCTGCATTTGTCTTTTGACCTCATGTGTCGGCCATCCAGAGAATCCAGTCAAGTCTTGATTCAAAATCAACCAAGTTCTTTGCCTGGTCATCGAGATCCTCGTGTCTTTTCTCGACGAGTCGTCGAATACCTTAGGGTAGTAAATTCATACACTCACATTGTACTCCTACTTGAGTTTTTAATATCTTGAAGTAGTTGCTCGAGATCTGAAGACCTCATCTCTAGCCATCAGGTGTCATTGGCTTCTTTAATATGGATACTCTACTTGCATATCTTCGATTGATTTTGAGATGTAAATCCATTGTGTATTGCTCACGGATACACTTTATATAGTTATATGGCATGGATATGTAGTGTATTTGATTGGTATCCATGATTTATTTCATCACGAGCATGGGTTTGCCCACCTCAGAGAGACATTTTTTGTTTTGTAGATGGCACCACCTGAACTCTGGTCTCAGGATCACTCGATTTCGTACATTGGTGAATATATTGTAATGTATTTCGGCCATCGATTGATCTTCTAACCTCACACATTAGGGGAGAATTGTTATAGCCTTAAATTTGTCTACACATGCATACAGGTCCTTGGCCCTCTTACTTGCATTTTTTGCCAAACCACTGCAGAGAAGCTCTTCTTAAAAAACCATTTTTTAGAAGATGTGCATGCCCTGCACCATTACAGCCCACATACATATGATTTTTTCACCACTATAACTAGTGTACATATGCATGTTTCACCATTACAACCCGTGTATACTTGCAAAAGTTGCAAAAAATAAAAAGTTGCAAGGAATTTGTTGAAATTGATGGGCTATTGGAGGTTTTCCAACTAATCCACCTACTATAGCCCGTCACCCAACCGAATAACCATCCTTTTGGAATATAAAGGAGGTGTTGGGGTCTCATTTCAAATCTAAATATAAGAACAATGAAACTTTGCTCGATTTCACTTCCCCTCCTTGCCCAAGATATTGTTGCATTTTGTGAGAATTTCCTCAGCATTCCCTCATTAGCCCCTTCTTCCTCCATTTAACCCTTTCGTTTCCATAGAATAGATCAGAAGTTTGAGAGGAGAAGTTTATACAAGGTGCACTTGGAGCTTGGTGAAGAGGATCCCGAACCAGGTTCACAAAACGATGACCGACTTAGATTGTAAAGGTATAATATTCGTGTTATTAATAAACAAAATACATTTTCCTATCCAAAATGATGGTGTTTTGAATACTTTTATTGGTTTATGCTTGACATTATAACATCTAACCCTAACTTATATATGGAATAACATGCTTTTCGTTCTCTTTTTTTCAATCTTTGGATGCAGGTCAGCCCTGGGAGGAGGCGTTCATTCAGTGGAACTTCCAAGCATGAGGAGGTCATCACTAGACGTGGGATTAGAGGTATAGTTACCCGATCTCCTTTCTCTTTTCTTTATTTATACTAGTTTTGGTATGTTTGGGGTAGTATAGAGAATTAATTAATTTTAGACAGTTAATCGATCTGCCTACATTCTGAACCCTGGTGTAGTAAAAGGGAGGTTATTTCCCTCTAGCATGGAGGGACAATCTAAATCAAGATCGACGCTGACAAGTCGGTAATCGAATGATTAGTTGGCATGAAACCTTTAGTTTCAAGGTCAAAGATGGTGGATTCCTCCGGAGCTGGAAAGTATCCTCGCGGAGCAGGCTCGGTCATAGTTTCATGCATCCCAGTTGCTTCGAACAACCCTTCTTGATAAATTCTTTGCCTCAATGGTGGAAAAGGTGGCTCCAAAGTAACCAACGACAGGCCCTGAATCCTTTGCAACCGACGGAGCTGTTGATATTCCACTTTGTGAAATGATCAAACGATACAGTAAGGCTTGACTAGAGTTGAACACAAAGCACACATTAAAACATTTCCTAAAGATAAATCAAGCAGTCGACTAACTAGTGGGAAGGATGGTTATGCCAATCGACACTAGAGAAACTTTTTTGTGCAAGTGAAACTTTAACATGGAAGCACCCTTCGGGTATACTCTGCGAAGTTTTATCCAACATCCGCACTAGGTACCATGGTATACCCCCACAGTCACCTATGTAATTACGTAAAATATGGTCAACTAGGTTATCATCTCGCAGTCAGTTACTAGGCGGGTATAGTCGATAGTCAAGAAGATCGTAATGAGAAGGATAACAAGTTTGATTCCCTTCAATGGTATCAAAATCAATTGGTTTGGAAGGAAACTAAGCATCTTGAATGGATTCAAGGCCCACAAAGCTCCGTAGGCAAATGCGATCGTTATTTTTCCCGAGAAATACCCTGAATATACAATTCCCACTACATTTAGTCTAGTTTTGGAGGGGTTATCTCCTCTTCCTTTCCTCACGCGACCTCTTGTTTATCCCTTGTGTTATATGGGGGTCCCGACTAACTTTTATGACATTGGACTCTTAAAACACTCCCTATCTTAGACTGCAATGTTTGTTTTAAAGTGGCCTTGAAGAGTTTCCTCTTCACACCTAATTCAAGGCCCTAAAACCCTAAACTAATCTAAAATAATTTTTAGATTAAGCATTAATTTTAAGGCTCTGTTTAAGCAAAGGGTGTGGTAGTGAAACTGATGGTGTTATGAAGAGATGAATAAGGAAGATAAATTTAAAGAATTTGAAAACAAAAGATACTTCAAAATTAAAGCAATGCTTGTAAAAAACTCCTTGTAAATTCAACTTTTCTAATTGATATCTCAAGATCTTGTAAGTGAATAAATCCTAAAACTTTCTTTTGTTTGACTACAAACTACTTATATTTTAGGAAATCGAAAATAAATTTGAAATGAAGACTCTTTTTCTTTTGCAAATAATAACCTTGACTACGTTACCAAACTAAATGCAAGAAAATAAATTCTCTTTTTTTTATTTTTCGAATTGCTTTAATAAGAAAAAACTAAAGTAATTTTTTTTTTCATTTTTTCAAAACAAGAAACAAGGATAAAGAGAAAACCAAAAGCAAGATTGATAAAGACTGTAATCCCACTCTGGATCGCAGGGATTCAACCAAGAAACCAGAAGGCAAATCTAAGACTTGACAACTGCCTCTAAACCTTTTAAGACAAACAAAAGAATACTAAGGAACAAGTAAACTGAAACTTCAACCCAAGCTATGGCCATAGACAAAGACTTTGATTGATTCATGAAAATCTTGAGAAGTTTGAACTTCTATTAGGAAAGAGACAAATTCTGTCTTTATTAAAAAATACTTTCATAAAACAGAGACACGGGCTATTGCATCAACAACCTACATATGTACATGGGTTGTCTACTATGCAGAGTGTGTATGTATGCGGGTTGACCCAAAACAGGGCGCGTACACCATTAATACTTTTCAAAAATGAAAATACAAGGCAAACTTATAGGGCAAGGAAGGTTGGTATGCACCTTGCAGGTGACTAGAAACCATAAAAAGACTCAGTAAACTTGACTGAAACTCGAAAGGAAAAAAAAAACCAATCAACAACCCAAAAACCTTCCTAAAAACCCTAGAGAGATCCCTAGTATGGTTTCCAATTCTTCTAGTGGGAAAATTCCCCTATAACTATACCGGGGTTTAGAATATAGACAAAACAATTGACCTTCTAAAAGTAAACCTAGTTTCTACACTACCCCAAACATACCAAAATAAATGAACATAAATCAGTAGAAGAGAATATCGGTAACTGTACCTTTTATCCAATGTTTGGTGATGATCTCCTTAAGCTTTGTAGCTCCAAAGACTGCAAGTATCCTCCCAAATCTGACCTTCATCCAAGACTAGGAAAACAGGGCTACAACCATGCTATTTCTATTCATGAATTCGGGTTAGATATCAAATGCTATGTATAAATCAAATAAAAGACACAAAACATCATCATTTGGGACAGGGAAAAGAAATTATTTTATTCATCAAACAAAGACTAAAACTTACAATTATTTTCGGCCACTGTTCCATGAACCTAATCCGGGCTCCTCTTTACAATGCTCCAAGTGCACCTTCAATAAACCTCTTCTCACAATCTACTAATAACCTTAAGGAAAGGGAATGGATTGGATGGAAGAAAAGGGGTTGAAGAGGGAGTGTTGAGGCAATAACTCACAAAAGGTAGCAAATGTTTGAGCAAGGAAGGGAAGTGAAATTGGGAAAATTTTCAATGTTCTTATGCTTGGTTGTGAAATGAGACCCCAACAACTCCTTTTATATAAAAAAATGATGGTTATTCCATTGGGGTACGGGGTATAGAAGGTGAATTGGTTAGGAAACCTCCAATATCCCATGAATTTTGTTGGCACAGGGGCAGACCTAGGGTTCAACACTCAAGAGTGTACCAAAAAATCCCTAACTATTGGCCCTTTCGGCAACACCTACGAAGCAGATGAAGTCTCACCCGAGGTAGAGGCGGGGGTGGTTGCAGGAATCAGGTGTTTGCAACCTTAGCTGGGACATAGATCTGTGGTTATCTTTCTTACAGCACACTTAGCATCAGTTATTCCTTAACATACATTCATTAATATACTTTGCAGAAGTCACAGAGCATCGTAGTGAATACTTATACTAAGAATGATTCATTACTTATCTACATAAATATATGTTAGATTCAACTGATCAAGCACTACGCATCTCATATATCAGATCTAATGTTCATTCATTCATCAACAGCATAGAGCATAACTAGATCTACTTAATTACATCAATCACTTAGCCAAGAAAGAGATAAATACATAAGAGAGAAGCACAAACCATTATACACACAGTTACCATGGTTCACCCCCACCCTGGGGATACGTCCAAAAAGTCTTCTTTATATTATCTTGGTCAAGCAGTTACAACACGGAGCTTCAATGACCTGTACTTCGCACAGGATAGAAGATCTGTGCAGCTCACTAGATCCTTCTTCCTTTCACTTAGAACAAATATTTCTACAGTCTCTCATAAGGAATTTCACTCAGCTCTTCAAGTCTTACACAAAATGCACAGAGCCTTACAATACTTGATCACACAGATCCAACTCTTAGCACTATAGCCAACTTGCACTAAGCAATCACCAAGTGCACTAAGAAACAACCTCCTTTATTTCTTACATTGCCTATCTATTTATAGATTAAAAAATGGGACTAAACGTGGGTAAACCCACGGGCTGACATCCCTTTCCCGTTACATCAACCCAAAACCCTAAAATGGACCCCAAAATCAGTCTTGCTTCCTTAATTTCCCCTTTGCGTTGCGCTCCATCTTTGGCAAGCTGTCGCAATCCCCAAAAGTGGTCAAGTATGACCAAGTACTCTTAGACGTGGTCAAGGGCCAACAAGCCCCCAACACTCACCTGTGACTCAACCCAAGTCACTCAAGTCTGACCAATTCCGCTTCGAACTCCTCGAGCTTGGCTTGAGAAGCTTTGACTTGCTACAGTGCGACAGCCTCTTGTTCAGTAAATTCCTAGATTACGGTGTCATTGAGCGGTCCTAGTGTATCCAACATAGATTCAGGGATATCTACGTTGGACATCTCTGCGAGATATGCTGCAACAAGGAGGTTTTCCGACCATTCCTTGGTAATCTCCTCCAGGTCATCTTCTACTAGCTTGTAATATGACTAGAGTTGTTGTTTGTGCTCATCTGCGCGCGTTCTGATGTAAGTGAAGTGACGATCTGCGTTGAATTTCATCAAAGGTCGAAACCTATGAAGAGTGTTGGGTGTAATGCGTGGTGTAGAATGAATGGAATTCCTCAACTAAATGTAGTACACATGAAAGACGACATTGGACTACCACTGTTTGTTCATGTTTCTAGAGTACCATAGCATACAGAACTTCGCGACCAGGGGTTCGAAGGGTTCAATCTCCAGAAACGTGGCTCCCTCGGGTAGTTCCCATGCGATGAAGGCGATGAGTATGAGCAAACAGCTAAAGTGGAACTCATACCCTTGGTCCTGCGCTTGTCTATAGTCAAGCTCTAGCCAATTTATAAGGTATTTCACCCAATTCATTTGTATTCCCTCCGCGCTCTTCCCTGCAAGGTCAACTACAAATCCAATCACCTGTGTAGGTCTATTTTTTTGAACTAACTTGCCTGCAATCAGCTGGAAACCAAATTGTACTATTGCATTCTCAATGGAGGCTACCTTGTACCCTTGCGTGCCTTTCTCCAGATCGCCATATGTGTCTTTTATTCATTGAGCGAGAGCACGATATACAGTCTTTCCAGGGTAAAAGTCCTGCGGGTCAGGGCCCTGCATGCTTAGCCCAGTGATCCGATTGATCAGAATTGGATCCACGGTGATGTGTCAATCCAACCATAGATATCCTCTGTGGTAGCATGACAGAAACATTCGAACAAAGGCATTTACTTCCCGATGCCTCCCGAAATGTGGAATCTTCATTATGTTGAGGAGGGTTGACTGCGCAAGGTTATGGGTCCATTGTTGAGGTACAATCTTAGGGTTCTTTCCTTTTGTAATAGTCAAATACTTGTGCGGGGATAGCATATTGTATACCTTGCGATCTCCAAGGTTAAAATCACTGAATTTCAGCAAGGTGAGCTTCTCCTGGTCAACATGAACTGCACGCACCCCTTTTGGGAGGTACGCAATGACTACAACATCGTCGAAGTCTCTGGGTACAGAGTCTCGATTCACTGTTCCACTTAGTGGTGGGATATATTTAGGCAATATGCTTGGGATCATCTTCATAGTGGTGAATTCGTTTCCAAGTTTAGATCATTTTTCTGAAGGCGGTCGTGATGGTCCTTCTCGAGCAGTGGAGGGGGAAGCTAGAAGTACACCCGAGAATGATGCATGTACACCTGTAGACATTCCGCGTTCTGACATGACTCTCTCAGCCATTAAATCAATTAGAACTTATTCAACAATTTTCTCAGCAGCGCTGAGCTCGTTCGACATACAAACTTGGGTCAGGTAGTGCGGGTGCAATAGGAATTCAAAGACAACAGCGAATAGTAAGGCAATGATCTCAGGGTAAGTAAATCTTAGGGGTCGTGCTCAGATTCTCATTTAGTAAAAAGTATTCTCGGTGCGTGATGTGACAAGTTAAGTAGGCAATCTCAGCAACGGTCTGTTGGCAACGGACATGGGACCTTCATTAACTTTGTTCTATCTGTTCTAGTGTTATCCAATGGTCTAGTGGTAACCCATAACTGCTTTTTGATCCGTTCGGAGCAGCGGTCGAACGGGTATATCGGTTCCAATGGCTATATTGCTTCGTCATGGCGAAGTACTCTATGTCATTGTTCTAATATCTCGGCGAAGCTCCAATTCTGCAATTCTTCTTGCTGCAAAGTGTCTTCTAGAACTTCTTGTAATCTTACAGTATTAGCCATTTTCTTCCTTAACTTCCTAGCCTTCTTCCCAGTGAGTTTCGTCTCAGTAATGCTTTTACCATTCTGATGTTTATCTTCTGTGGTCTTAGTTACTTCGTGCTATGGAAAGTCTTTCTTAAAATAGGTAACT
This sequence comes from Picea engelmannii, assembly GCA_009831015.1. Classification (NCBI taxonomy): domain Eukaryota; kingdom Viridiplantae; phylum Streptophyta; class Pinopsida; order Pinales; family Pinaceae; genus Picea; species Picea engelmannii. The sequence continues at coordinate 9,089 of ML786456.1, read as the reverse complement.
CAATCTTCTATGGATCCTCAAGTGTTCTCTTAGCTTTGACATCGGAGGTACTAATATTAAATATGTGTGGTATTCTCTTATGTTCTTCAATCAAGTGTGCGATCCTTCTGGTCATAAAGTCTTTTAACTCTTGCTTATTATGTTCCAAAACTTCCTCTTCTTCTCTTTGTCTGGCCCGTTCTCTATCAATCCAGGGTTTTCCTATGAGCATGGTAAATGGGGCGCTGTCTTCAACAAATTTAATGATCTCAAATTATTCCTCTGTCGAAGTTCCATTGACAGTCATAGGTATCCGGGTGAGCCTTCCACATAGGTTTACTAGATTTCCTCCGAAGAAACCGGTTCCTCCTAAGGAAGGGATCATGGTAGGCTTCCCTATAGCTTCCCAAGTTCTTTCTGGCATAATGTTTAGTTGCACTTCTTCATCAAGAGTACAGTTAATGTCAAAGTCCCCTATTCTTTCTTCGATTTGCTCCTTTTCTTTGAATATTTATGATAACCTAACATGTCGGTGGTCATTCAAGGTATATTTCATCTGTAACAATATATTTTATGATTCTTTCTAGGTTTTTGTTATAATCTTGTCCTCTTGATCTCCCTCAGGGTTTTCTTGTTCCATATTCATCTTCTCAAGCCTAGGAATCATTTTAGGGCAATCCAATACTTCATGGTCCATAGCCTTACAATAGAGGCAACTAGGTCTTCTCCCAGGGCATTCTTTGGCAAGATGTCACGGTCATCTGCAACTATAATAGAGGGTTACTCCTCTTTTTCGTTTATATGTTCCCCAACTCCTTCTATAATGCGCACCAGGATCATGGTGGCTAACCTGCAAAAAAAAATTTCTAGGAGCCTACATCCACTTGTTAGTCCATACATTCTTTCGATGCATAGGTATAACATATCTATCACTATACTTATCAGATCTATCAATCTTTCTTTCATCTATTAATGCCCTAGTTTTGAAGCTAGGATGGAATCTATCAAACATACCTAGAT
>ML786455.1:474414-508996 GCA_009831015.1 Picea engelmannii | reverse complement strand
TGGCACACAACTTGTGTTGCCGCAGTGTTTGGAGGACTTGTCGGATGTGGTGGAGGTGCTCTTCCCAAGTCTGGTTGAAGATCAGAATGTCATCCAAGTAAACCACTACAAATGAGTTGGTGAATGGCCGCATGATGTTGTCCATTAGCCTCATGAAGGTTGCAGGGGCATTCATCAACCCAAAAGGCATGACCAACCATTCGAAAAGGCCCTCCTTGGATTTGAATGCAGTCTTCCACACATCAGAGGGTTCAATTAGTACCTGGTGATACCTAGACTTCAAGTCGATCTTTCTAAAATATTTTCCCCCCTTGAGTTGGTCCAGAAGGTCATCAATCCGTGGGATCGGGTACCTATTCTAGACAGTGATCTTGTTCAGTTCCCGATAGTCAATGCAGAGTCTCCAAGTCCCATCCTTCTTCTGCACCAACACGATCGGGCTCCCATAGGGTGATGAACTCGGCCGGATGTGACCTTTCTGCAACAAATCCTGAATCTGCCTCTTGATTTCGTCCTTCTCCAGGACAGAGCACCGGTAGATGGGTCCATTGGGTAGCGACGCACCTGGGGTCAGATCGATGGGGTTCTTGACCTGGCAGTGTAGAGGCACCCCTGTGGGGGAGGTGAAGATGTCCGTGTACTCCTCCATGACCTTATCCATCTGTTTTTTTCATGTAGCGGGGCCCTGTCTGGAGGTCATGGCCACAATCTTCCTCTTTCCCTGAGGGCGGATCATCAGGAAAAAAAATTTCCTGGTTTTGGAAATGAGCTTACTACATTGTTTTGCAGTAACCAAAGAGATGGTGGTAGGCGATGCTATCTCCAGTATCCTGTACATCTTATTTCCCAAAGTGATAATAATAACACGAGGCCTGGACTCATACACAACATGTCACTTCCACAAGTATGGTTGGCCTAATAATACATCAGAAACATCAAGAGGAGCAATGTCACATCCGTTAAGGGCTTGATGTTGTAGCGAAGGTGACTTTGTTGACTGACGCGGAGGTCCCATCCTTGGTGCAACCACCCGATGGTGTATGGTTGTGGGTGTGCTATGGTCAGCAAGACCAACCGCTTCATGACCTCTACCGAGATGAGGTTCTTCTGGCTCCCGCTATCGACAATGAATTGCAACGGGGAACCCGTTACCCACATCTTGGAATGGAAGAGACACTCTGCCTCCTCTGGATCTTCTGGTTCCTCCTTTTGGATCTTTGTGGTGGAAACAGTGGCATTGGGCTCTACATCGATAATCTGCTTCCCCCTATCATTCCCCTTGTCAGGTTCTGATTCAGAGTCAGAGTATGCATCTGATTTAGAAGCCTTCAACTCGGCTAGCAATGACTGCTTGGCCCGACACTCACTTGTGTTGTGAGTGGAGCTCTTATGGAACTCACACCACTTCCCCGTGTCCTTTTTTGGCTTCGTGGTGGTGTTCTTTGCTTGTGGCTTTGGCAGGTTGTCCTGGGCTTCCCCACCTTGGCTTGGTCCTTTTTTCTGTGGTTTGGGGGTACCTTTCCCTTGCTTCTGATTTGTAGACCCAAAGTCTCGCTTCTTTTGTTTGAACTTTTGCTCAATCTTGGCAGCATATCGGTATGCCACACCAAGCGAGGAGATGTCGAGGAACTCCATTTCCTCCTGAATGTATCTATGCAGACAACTGAAGTACTTTAAAACCAAATGTTTCTCTCAATCTTTGATACCCAACTTTGTGCGTAAGGTATGAAACAAATTCATCATCTCATGCACATCTTGGTCCCTTTGCTGCCGCAACATAGTCCACTATATGTATTTGTCCTCATAGCTCCCCACGGGATAATATTGTTCCTTGATGACATATCAGAAAGAATTCCAAGTGGGTGCGGTCGAGAATAGAGAGGGTTCTCCCTTGCCCTCTTGCTCCGAGTAGGTTTTCCACCAGTCCTTGACATTGGGGGCGGCTTTGAGGAGTGCAAAAATAATTTTTTCTCGGTCGGAAAAGTCATGAACCAAGAAATATCCTTCTAACAGATTCAACCATCTATCTATGGAATCTGCATCTATTTTTCCCTCAAATATGGGAATGTCAAATTTTACTTGTACCTTAAAAGGAGTGGTGCCTCCAGAGTGGCTGTTGGATGTCGATGTGCCGCCAGTGGGAATCCGTTGAAGAATCTGGGCAAAGTTGTCCATCATTGCATTCCTTTGTTTCTCGAGGGCCTCCTCGAGCAACATTTTGATAGGATCTCCTACTCCCTCATCTTTCTTTTCTTCCCCCATGGGCGGTCGTCGGGGTTTGCGAGGCTGATCTTGCAAAGGTTCAATAAGATCGAGCCCCAACTCCTTATACCCCGACCTCGTTGGGGACATGCAAAGAAGGATCAAGAATGAGCAGACCGCTCTGATACCACTGAACCAGATTTATGTAGGAACATAATGAAATACAAAAATACACATAAACACAGAGATGCAGCGAAAATAAGACTTCATTTCATTAATAACAAATGACAAAAATATGCTTACAGACAGAATGGAAATAAACTAGCTAGGGCACTGGTAGCTTATCTCTGAGAAAATATGTGGCAGCTACTGGCCTATGAACTATGTTACAATGAGGCTCGAAGGCCTATTATTATTGAGAAACAATGGAAAACCATAAACATCCAAAGACCTAACCCTAGGAGATGAAACGTGAAGACTATGGAAGACTATGGGCCCCGTTTGGGTAAGTTGGTACATCAACTTCCCTGGGACGTAACTTTGGCATACGATCTTTGTTTGATGCATTCCATACCTTGTTAGAAATATCTATCTGAGGACTACAAATTTTGGGTGAGAAACATTGGTCAATAATCCATGTGTCTCCCTCTTTTCCCAAAAAACATCGTTTAAGGCCTCAAAACGGCTCCAGAAGTTCAGGACCCAAAAAACTGCTAAAAATAGTAAACTGTGCAGAAACTGAAAAAATGAAAGAAGCAATGGTGGGGGTCCAAGTGGAATAGGTGGGTGGCCACCAATATCCACCTGGATCAGACTGGTTCATTAACTTCACAGTCAATATGTGAATTGAAACCCTGACTTTCAATCACGGGACTATCAGAATTGGGGTTTACATTTAAAGGCAGGTTCCCTGTGCTATCGGGTTGGGTGAAACCGTTTCGACTCAGGAAGCCGTCCCAAGTGTCCCCTATTTGTAACAGTTGTGATAGAAACAATATTTTTATAAGCCTGTGATGAAAGAGGCTTGACAGAGGGTTCATGCTCTGTCTCTTATAGCATTTTGACATTTTATATAGGCTCATTAACAAGTAGAATGGCATGTTCAACTTAAACCCTATGAACAACATCAACAATCAGATGTGGTGTAAAAAAACTAACCCATACCTACCCTCACACGTTATAAATTGTTTCAGAATCAAAATAATATCGTGCCATCGAGGTTTTAGGAGGTTAATAGGAATATCTTTAGGGAAGTAGGTAGATTCACGAGAGACCATGAACAGGATCCATGGATGATATTCCAATTTAGAATTCTTGAACTATTTTTTGCCTTCCTGTGGGAGTCTTGTTGCCCGAGCTATAAAGTCCTCTATGACCTCCAGTTGCACATCCCTGACCTTGGCTCTAAACCCATTGAATGTTTGGGAAAAGTCCTATGCGACTGCAAGGTTGTAACCTTCGATTTTCTGGCTAAAGACATCCCAACCCCGAGCCTGCAAATCATCTATGGCATCGTCATGGGTAAGAAGGTCCTGATAGCCATTAGGTTCGATATGAATGACAGGGGCCATGGTCACTGTGAAATAGACATAATAGATATCATGGGAGGGAGGCTTTGGCTTCCAATAAATGTTTAGCAAAGAGAGGTCTGTGAAAACTAAAATGGCCCGATACCTACGAAGCTTAGAGACTGTCATGCTTGATAAATTTAGTTTGAAGAGACAGGAAAATAAAGGGTGCGCAAACCTATGAGCCATTACACATAATGAATATCAAACCCTTAACTAGGGATGATTTTAGGGGCTAAATTTCGCTCATGGGCTAATTTTCCATGTTTTTTCCAAAAAAAAGATTCTCTATTCTAAAAATGATTCGCCCAAATTCTATAGGATAAAGTTATTTTACCTTAATAATAGCCAAAATTTTATACGAACTATATAAAATCCTTAGAAATTTGAATATTTTTACAAAAATATCACCAACATTTTATAATTAGCATATGAAGGATTAGCAAGATTCACCAAGGTTTCTACATTTTAAAATAAATTTCCATCCTTAAAATCATCCCTTCCCTTAACCACTATCAAATGCCAATTCAAAAAATGAATGAGGGTCATTAATTTCACAGGACAACAGGATGAGGTGTGTTCGTAGGTACACCAGACTTGTACCAAGCGACATGAAAGTTGATATGATTATTGAGAGAATGAAACACATATCAAATGCTAATCCAAGGTTTTGCGTGTTCATACATTTCAAAAATTAAAACCAAACAATCAAGCATAGAACCAATTAAGTCATGATACCCATAATACATGAAAATGTGGCAGTGAATTAATCAATGAGTTTATAAAACTTGAAGCTTAGCAACATATGGGTTTCCTCAAGGTGTAGTTTCCTTGGTAAAATGAAATAAGAAAAACACAAATTGCAGAATAATTACCCAAACAAAGTTTTTTGAATTTCATGCTTGCAGTCGTGAAATTTAAACAAAACAAAAAAAATCTAAATGAAAAACTCATAAAATAAGTTAACCCAATAAGTCACCTTGAAACCAAAAGACATAAATGTTTATAAATGTAAGGGGGTGGAAACTACAGAAAGATTTTATCTCTTTGTAATGATTTTTAATTGCGATAAAATTCAACAAAATTGGCGGCTTCCAACAATGGCGACATGCTGGGTGAAGCAGTTATCTATGCATCACCAAAAACATTATGTCAGGGGCACAAATGAAATGAATTTTCAGAAATAGTTAACGACAGATCAAGTGTTCCAATCATAACTCATAAAATAACGTAGTTTTAACATTGGATGTATTTTTGTCCGAAAATGTAATCTGTTATCTTATTTAGATCACAGGTGTAGCAATTTTTATACAGATGACTTCGATACCATTGACAGGGCCACTGCTACCAGTAGGCATCCATAGCCTCAGCAGGGATATCATTTAACCCACTCTAGTACCTCTATCCTATCCAGGAGTTTTCCATTCATGATAAAAACATCTTCATACTTGATCAAATTACAAGACATACCTGAGGATCTTCTTAAACTTGGCATTGCTTCGCTTCGAGCAGGCCTATTCAGTACCCCGACGAAGTTGCCTTGGTATCATGCGTGCATTTACTTGCTGCCAACAGACCTGTTCAGTGTCCTGACGGGTTTGTAAACACTTCCCATACATTACAGTGCTTCCAACTCTCTATAATTTGTTTGTAATTTCGAGAACTTCATGATATTCAAGAGAGCAAGGTGATACTGAATATTTCATAATCTAGTAATGAAAAGATTGATCATTTAAGAATCATTTTTCTATTTTGATGACTTTCATCATGATTTGGACAGTTAGATTTCTGTTAAGAAATCTTCTCTAGGATGGGGAAGCACACTGATTTGTTCTCATTAAAATAGGGGCGATGTTAGAGGTTTGTTAAGGATAATTGCGTCTTCCTGTGATTTCAATGAGACACCAGAAACAATGATTACACATAAACTTCCCTCTTCTTCTCTGAGTCTAGCATTTACTGTTCAAGTTCTTGAAAAGTTACCAACTTCTGCTAATGAATAAGAGTTATGATTCCCTTCAATAAATGAAATGGCGGATTAGACATAGTTATTTAGAAAACAAGTCAAAATCAAGAAAAATGAAAAGAACCAAAATAAAAAACAGAAAAGGAAATTAAAAATATTTACAAGAGGGTGGATCATAAATCATTAGGTGAAATACCTCTTGAGATCCTGACCATTCACTGGGAAAGTGTCTGGATGTACCTCCAAATTATGCAGACAAAAAGAGCTAGGACCCAATTTTTCATAAATTACAAATGGTCCTAGCCACAGGTTTTGGAACTTGGTATGTTCCCCCTTACCCTCGTGGGATTTGTACCACTTGAGAACCAAATCTCCAACATCAAAATTTCTATCAGAAGATGAATTTTCATCAAACCAACTCTTTACAATTTGCTGATGCTGGTCCATTTTTTGTTTCTCTTGTGTTCTCACCTCTTCTAGTTTTAACAAATCATTTATCCAGTTTTCTAGAGGAGGGCACTCTTCTTCTTGAACTTTCTGCAATAGTTGCAGAGAAGGGAATAAGACATGTAGGGGGAGAATGGCTTCTCTTTCGTAAATGAGGAACAAGGGATAATTACCAACAAAGGATTTTGGAGTTACCCTATCATCCCAAAGTGCATTATACAGTGCATTGTGCCAATTCTTATGGTTTTCTGAAACTGTCCTTTTAATAATCTTGATTAAATTCTTATTTGTCAATTCTGCTAGGCCATTCCCTTGAGGGTAGTAGCTTGCAGAATAATTCAGTTTGATCCCTTTTTCCAGAGAAAAAATGTTCATATCAAGGGACGAAAAAATAAGAGGCATTATAAAAAACCAAACATTTAGTAATGCTGAATCGAGTGATGATATGGGAGTTCAGAAAAGACACTACCTGATTGGTGTTCACCACTTTTAAATGTACAACTTCAGACCATATTATAAAATAGTTTGTTGGTGTGAGGATGTACTTGTGTTGTTTCTAAGAGGAGGGATTGATTAGTACTATAATTTCTAGACCCCATTGCTGAAAAGGTGCGTCTACAATGACAAGCTGCAAAGGAAAAGATTCATTTTTCACCCGTCCTGCAACCTTTTGGCAGATTACACATTTGTGGGACAATGTATGGGCATATTTAAACAAGGTAGGCCAATATTATTCAGCTCTTAACACTTTGTGGGAAGTGGTATCTCCACCGAAGTGACCACCGGCTTCACCTGCATGAAGTTCAACCAACACTCTTTCAGACTCCTCCTTTTCTAAATAACGCAGAAAAACACCATCAAAGTTCTTTCCACATAATATATCATTGATTAACTGAAAAGATGTAGATTTAAGCCTAATTTCTCTTCTGTTTTGAGGATCAATATTGTGGGGAGAAAATCCATGTGTTAAGTAGAATCTAATATTCTCATACCAAGAATTGGTTGTATATTATCATACCAAGAATTGGGTGTAGTTTGTGCACAACTGATCTGTTTTTCATTATGCTGATTTACAGTTGATGTATTTATTTGAATTTCTTGTCCCTCAACCGAATCAGCCACTAGTTTACACAGACCTTGACCTCTAACAATTTGGGAAGGAGTTATTTCAAGGTCATATTCCTGTAATGAAGTCATCCAATTTTCCCTTTTCTCAGCCAGATCTTTTTGTACTAACAGGTTTCTCACAGCGGGGTAAGGAACAACTTTGGTTATGTATTTTAACAGGTAAGACAGTAAGTGTTTTACTTCTTTAAAAACAACATATGCCTACTGATCTACTACTGGGTAATTAATTTCTACTTCTTTAAAAGAAGATCTCATGAAGGAAATGGGTATCTCATTACTTTCAATATCTCATTACAACATAAGATCGGTCAGATGCAAAAGTGTAAAGAGTGAAATCCTGAGAAAAATTGGGACTCATCAAGGAAGGGTCTTCTATTATTTATTTTCTAATTGAATCGAAATCCTGACTTTATTGAGGTCCCCATCGGTACAAAACATCCTTTTTAATTAAATTTTGTAATGGTCTAACCATTTTTGAGAAACCCGGAACAAATTTTCTGACAAAATTAATCTTGCCCAAAAAGGATTGCATGGAATTTTTGGAAGAAGGAGGGGGAAGTTTAGAAATGGCTTGGGTTCTTTTGGGGTAAATAACCATTCCATTCTTAGACACTATAAACCCAATAAATTTACCCTATTCTACTGCAAAAACCGGTTTCTTAGGGTTGAGAGATATGCCGAACTTGTGGCATCGTTCCAAGACAACCCTAAGGTGAGACAAGTGATCTTTCTTATTTTTAGAAAATACAGTGACATCATCAAGATAGACCACAATTGATTGGCTAATGAGGCCACGAAAAGAAATATCCATTTCTCTCTAGAAAGTGGCACCGATGTTTATCATTCCAAAAGGCATTTTCCTGTAAGTGTAAGTACCCCATGGGGTATGAAAGGTGGTTTTAAGCTGGTCTAAAGGAGACATAAGAACCTAGTTGTATCTCGAAAATCCATCTAACAAAGATAGTATTTCAGAACTAGACACTTGTTGTAGAATTTGTTCCATTGGAGGGACAGGGTAATTGTCTTTATCAGACGCTCGGTTTAAGTTTTGAAAGTCGACACAGAGTCAAATTTCACCACTTTTATTCCTTATAGGGACTAAATTGTATACCCATTGAGTATGTCTAACCAAGAAAATTATCTTTGTACTTAGTAATTTGTTTAGTTCCTTTTTGACAGTAGGTTCCAATTTAGGATGCATTTTCCTCAATTTCTGTTGAAAAGGCCGAGTCTGGGGTTTCATAGGGATTACATGTTGTATGATGTTTGTATCGAAAGTTTTCAGGTCAATGTACGTCCAAGCAAATACATCTTTAAATTATTTAAATAATTTTATGAAAGTGGATCTTTCTTGCTTGGAACATCCCTTTCCCAGATTAATATTTTGAGGATTATCTCTTGTTCCTAAATTAACCATTTCATAGACCAAAGAGGAACTATTATTTTTTCAATTGACTACCCCTCTAAACTTATCATGCAAGTCATAAAATTTCTCTAATCTCATAAAATATCTTGGGATAGAGTTTACCAGCTCGGATGTTGATTCAGTAGATCGAGGATCAGATATTATCGTGAAGTTTCGGGGATTCTTGTCATAAGTGCCTTTATCAATGACTGCATCCTGGAAGGTGTCTTCCATATGCAGAAAGTTGATGATTTGATGTTCATCATCGAATACTCTCCAATTTGTGATGTTATCTGGAATCGATGGCCTGCACAACAATTCAATTGAAAACACATTAGGAGAAAGACCTTCAACGGAAAACAATTTTGAAGAAACATTGGCTAATAAATCGGCTTCTGAATTACTCATCCTAGGAATGGAATTTATATTAAATGCTAGAAATTTTTGCATTAAAACCCATACCTCAGTTTGGTATCTTTTCAGATGTTGTGAAAAATAGTGTATTTCATTCCTTACATGTTTAACTACTATTTTTGAATCACCAAAAACTACCAAATTTTGCACATCCATTTCCAACGCTTTCCTAAGTCCTTGATGAAGTGCTTCGTACTCGACCATGTTGTTATTACATTCAAACTCCAATCGACAAGCAATACAAGTTTTATTACCTGTAGTTTCGATGAGTACACAACCAACACCTACTCCTTCTCGGGATTTAGATTTATTGAAATATAAGGACCAGATCTGTGCACCATTAGCAGTACTTGGTGTATTCAGAAAAGTTGGCACTTGAGTATAGGCTGTAATTTCAGATTGTTGTCTTGGATCAGTGATAGGAGAGATTTCGGTCATGAAATTACCAAAAAAGGTATTCATTTCCTGTGTTTCAAATGAATTTGCGGATGTAACGAAAGGCTCATTTGGATCGTTCATATCTATCACGGTATGCTTAAGACAACTTTCTTTGTTTATCCTGATTTTTTTGGGCTATCCATTTTCAGGAAGCCACAAGTGACACCAGTCTGTAGAAAAATAACCATGCAGCTGTTCTAACCAATCTTTACTTAAAAATAGACATAAAATTCATGAATATCAACAACGATAATATCAATTATCTGATGAACTTTAGGATTGGATGATAATCTAATCAACACATTCTTAATCTCACAGATTACTTTAACATTCGTTCGATCTAACTGAATAATTTTAAGATCAGAAGGTTGTACTTCTGCATTAATTTTCTGGCATACTGACAGAGGCATCACATTTGATGATGCATTGGAGTCAACCATACAATTATGTACATTCCTATTAAAAATTTCAAAAGTTAATAAAAAAGGTGGGACATGTTTTCGTGTGGAAACAATAGAATTCTGCTGATTTTTTATTGTTGTCCCTGAAACAGTTTTATCTACATTTGCTACAGTTTTTTCTACTAAGTCCCTTTTGTCTTGAGGTTCAGATGTATTTTTAGTTGGGACATTTTTAGCTGTGTTTGAATCAATTTCTGTTGAGTTTTTGCTGCTAACATCATTCTTTTTACTATTTTCAGTGATGCTTTGAAGAATTTTCTGCAAAATAAGAGGAAATTTCAGCAGTTCAAAAATAAAAATATTTTCCCTTAGTTTTTTCAGATCTTCGATTAAATCATACTCTAAAAATTGGGTAGCTAATTTTTTTCTAGTTTCAGTCTGCTTTGTTTGTTTAGGAAACAAATTTTTACTTGTTTTGTGTTTTACTCCTAGTGTTGTAGGGGTGGACAATTTCGAAATTTGCTTGAAAAATACTGTTCGACAAGTGCCTGAAAAGGGGAGGTGATGAGTCATCCTCTTATGGTACCTCTTCTTCAAATGTATCATTATATTTTTTAGGAGGAACATAAACAAAATTATCATGTGCTTCTAATATCGTTTGCAAAGCATACTGCAAATTTTTGAAATTTAGACCTTCTCTGGTCAGGTTTGGCCGGTTTGGAGGAAAAGCATTTCTAAAAGGAGGTTTGAAACTTCTTTTTCTCATGTAGGCCTCCTCAAATGATATTTTCAAGTCAACAACCTGATTGGATAGTTTCTGGAAATATTTCTGCAAGCTCTCCAAGTCTAAAGTTTCTTGTTGATTTTTTGTTTGAGGAGGCCTAGTGAGAATTTCTATTTTCTTCTTAGAGGACGAAGCTGTTTCAGCTTCACTGTTAAAATTATCTTTTAAAATCAATATATATTTCTCAATTTGGCTTGCCTCCTCAAAGGCTTCTAACAACGTATTCTTTTTGTACCTTTTAACCCAAATTGTTATGTTATTGTGTAGGGCCTTAGTATAATATGCAACAACTAATCTTTCTACAGGCATCAAATCTACAAGGATTTTTTTCTTTAACGTCAGGAAACTTTGGTTAAAGTCATTATATTTTTCTTTAGGGTTCATTTTTAAGCTAGAGAGTTCCATAACCAAGACTCCAAACATTTATCATCTTCGAATTTTTCTAAAAAATAAGTTTCGAACTTGTCCCAAGAAACGATGGTCTGGGGTTGTTAAGCGAAATACCAGGTGGAGGCATTTCCCTCAAAAGTGTAAGGAAATAATATGAATACTGCATCTTCGTGCTCAACACTCCAGAGTCTAATGGCCAACATAAATTTCTTGATGTGATCCTCAACAGATTGCTTCAAATCTGGATCAAATTTGGGTAGGCATTTCTTCGATTGTTTAGGTAGTGGGTGTTGAGGTCTGGGTATGACCATGACATATTGATCAACCGAAGGTCTGGAAGGATTATTTTTCTTTTCCATGGGATTGGGTGGAGTTAAAGGTTGAGATGGTTCAGATGAAGAACTTCCTTCGTCAGAGGATTCACCTCCCGAAAAAGGTGGAGAAGAACTAGGTGGGTATGGTGGAATACCAGATCCTTTGACACCAAGGATAAGGGTTCCAATAGGATTGGTGATATTTCCAGTCCCTACAATGTTTCTATGCATACCAATGCTTTAAATTTTTTCTTGTAGGTTTCTAAAGTCAAGGGTTTGATTGAGTTGTCTACCAGGTTGTCTAATACAAGATAAGGCACTTTGAGTTCTTATAAGTGACTGACAGACAATTTCCTGGATGCCAATCCATTGAGGGAGTGGTGTCATTGGTTTGACATGAATATTAGGGTTATCGTTTGAGGTAGTTCTTCTTTCAAGTGTAACATTTGTGTTAGTGCGACTACGCGTCGCGATGGGATAACGATTGTTTGGAGGGGTCTTGCGACCTCCATGTGCCATCGATCAAATTCAGACCCTCCTTATAGCGCCATTTGTTGACGGGTGTAAGTGACACACCGTCAAATAGAATATCGAATTTGGACTGGGCTTGTCTAAATAACCCAAGCCGTTTGGAATGAAATGACCTGACAGGTTTAATGGATTCGTTAGCCAACTAAATTCCTAAAAATAATAAAAGAAATGAAACTAATCTAAAAAAACTATGATACCAAGAATATAAGTTTAATAATTACAAGTGTCAAAATAGAAACATGAATAGGTGCAAATGATTATAAACAATGTATATACAACTTGCAATATTTACTTGATATCTTGCAAAACTAATGTTGTTGAAAGTGTTTATAAAAGAGATAAAGAAAACACATACATTTTTCTGTTTTCTGTTCAATATTAAAAAATCTAAAACTAATGAATACTAAGAAAATATAATTGAAATAATAATAGATAAACAATCAAAGCTAATTCATGCTATCCTTATTTCATTATAAAATAATCTAACTAAATAAAAAGTAAACTAACCTGTAACTAATTGATTAAACTGAATCTATCATCCTGTGTAATTCGAGCTCCTAACTATCCTGCATATGAGGGAAACCTATAACAGAACAATGGTAATACTCCCAGAACAAACTCAAAGATGCATTGGAGTGATAATATAACAACAAAATGATAAATGCACAGATCTGGTGATCTTATGATAGTCAACACTTATAAAGAGAGGAAACTCAATTCACAACATTAATATAGTCCATCATTTAATATCTAGAATAAATTGACAATAATTAAATGGAAGATTGATCACAGATGTAAAATGGAAATACAAATCATACACATCATTTAAATACTTAGTAATATGAAACACCACGTGATAACCAGACTAAAGCTGCATTAAGCATAATAATATTTCATAAGATTTAGGCCAAAAAAATGGAATAAGCATCACACAGGTCTAAAGCCAAATGGTGAATAACTTCTCCATAAGTTTTCCAAGTCACATGTCCATAATGTATCCCAACAAAATTTATCTTCAATACTAACAGTGATCAATATTTAAACTAGTTTTGGATTCATAAACTCTTATCATGCAAGATAGAGTGCAATCCCCCCAAAATAGATTGTTTTACAAAAATAGTACAACAGGAAACCACTCCTGTAGGAGTTGGTTTGTCAAAATTTATTACATAATAACAAAGTTTTATAAAAAAGTAATAAACTACTGAACTATACAGTGCATGATCCAAGATAGTTTCTCCATGTAAATAGCACCATAATCATCATTTTCTTGTAGATAACAAAACAAAATTGATATTCATAAAATAATTCTAACTAATATTCAAAAATAGACTGGCTACAGAATCAAAGATTCTGTAGCTAGTCTTATATTGACAAAGAAAATAAAAACTAAATATTCTTATTTTGACTTTCATAACCGAATAAAATAAAATCAAACAAAATCACTTTTACCATTTAGAAATTAGACAATGAAGGATCAAACAGTTTTGAATTAATGATGGCATTGAATTTGGTTTCATTTTTTATGATTATATTACAGGATCTTTTGGGTCTTTTATTTTCCATTTCTGTGCATGATTTCAACTCTTGGTTTTCTCGTTCAAGTAGAGAATTCTAAGAAACCAGATGTTTTACTTGCGCCTGTAATAATGGTATGTCCCTGTAATAGCGTTCTACCCAATCCAAACAACTGTCACAATGTATCGGTGCTATAGCAGGCCGAGGTGGAATGTATTCAATGACAAGTATTTTGTGCTTCCTTGTGGATTGTTTCAAGTCATGGCTAATGCCAGCAAACCCCTCTTGGCCTTTTAGAAACAATGGTAATCTAGAGACAAATTCATATTTCTCAACTTGACCAACAGTTTCATTCTTGAGACATTGGTTGTCCGGATCGTCCTGAGCAAGGAAATCATTGATCTCTTCATATGAACAATGATCATTGACCTCGATCATAGAGATCGAGCTCAAATGATCCTTTTTTCAATTCCTTAAACTCTTAGATATTAATCGAACATATCTCTTATTCATAAAATTCAAATATGAGATTTGTTGTTTCTTACCCTTACAAATTTTCTTTATAGTAGGTTTGTCACTATGGCCCCAATTAGGCTCAAAAGCAGGGGTAGGGAAAATTCTTTCTTTCAACACATCCATTACTTGTTCCAACATTTCTCTAGGCGAGAAAATACATCATGGTTTCTTAACTCGGGAGTTTTTCAAAGCAACATAGATAGGTTCATTAACTTGACAGTCAATATGTGAATTGAAACCCTGACTTTCGGTCATGGGACTATCAAAATTGGGGTTTACATTTAAAGGTGGGTTCCTTGTGCTATTGGGTTGGGTGAAACCATTTTGAATCAGGAATCTTTCCCAAGTGTCCCCAATTTGTAACAGGTGCAATAACAATAGGATTTGTATAAGCCCATGATGAAAGAGGCTTGATAGAGGGTTCATGATCTGTCTCTTATAGCGTTTTGACATTTTATATAGGCTCATTAACAAGTAGAATGGAATATCTAGCTTAAATCTTATGAACAACATCAAAAATCAGATGTGATATAAAAAAACTAACCCATACCTACCCTCCCACATTATAAACTATTCCAGAATCAAAATAAGGTTGTTCCATCAAGGTTTCAGGAGGTTAATAGGAATACCTTTAGGGCAACAGGTAGATTCACGAGAGACCATGAACAGGCTCCATGGAACATCTTCCATTTTAGCATTCTTGAACCACTTTTCGCCTTCCAATGGGAGTCCTTTTGGTTGGGCTATAAATTCCTCTGTGACCTCCAATTTCACATCCTCGACCTTGGCTCTAAACCCATCAAATGTTTGGGTAAAGGCCTGTGTGACCACAAGGTTGTAACCTTCGGATTTTTGGATGAATACATCCCAACCTTGAGCCTACAAATCATCTATGGCATTGACGTGGGCAAGAAGGGCCCGAAAACCATTAGGTTCGATCTGAATGATAGAGGCCATGGTCACTGTGAAATAGACACAGTAGATAACATTGGAGGGAGGCTTCAGATTCCAATAAACGAGGAGCAAAGAGAGGTATGTGAAAACTAAAATGGACAAATACCTACAAAGCTTGGATAATTTCATGCTTTATAAATCGAGTTTGGAGAAATGGGAAAACAAAGGGTGCACATACCTATGAGCCATTACACATAATGAATATCAAACCCTTAGCCATGATCAAATTCCAATTCAAACAATGAATGAGGGTCATTAATTTCACAGGACAATAGGATGAGGTGTGTTCATAGGTACACCAGACCTGTACCATGTAATCTCCCCCACCTCTTGATAAAGAGGTCTGGGAAGACTTAGTGGTCTAGGCATCCCCACTAGACCATAGTCTCACAGAGCATGGGGAAAAGTCAACCAAAATAATGTTATATTTTAAAGTTGACTTAGGGAAAGGGTAAAAAAGGTGAAAGCAATAACTCAATGAAGGAAAAGAGCATTGGAGGTTGAGTTAGGATTTGACCCTAGGGGTTAAATTAACTCAACAGAGAAACAAAAAAGAAGTATAAAGGGAAGCCTAGAGTGCACCTCTCATTTCATCTTGGATGTTTTGGTAATTGCGTGTTGATGCTCTTGAGCATACAGTTTTGAGGGTTTTGATATTAAAAAACGTAGAGAACAACTTAGTGGTGAAAGATTCCACTTGCCTTGTTCCAAGATTGGTCTCAGGGATGAAATAATACATGTTGGAAGATTGGTTGTTGTCATTGATGTCAACCCTAGTCATTGGTTTTGGACCGCAAGATTGATGAAGGTATTTTCACATGAAGGACAATTCACATTCAGATAAAAAACACATGGATGGATAGTATACATCACGTTGTTTCTAGTGGTATGTGGCACGTCAGGTGGATCCTCATGGTTGAGGATAAATGGATTTTTAAAGATGACAAAGTGAATTGAAGAAGGAAGTACATGTAGGCCTTGAAGATAATTAAAGAAAAGAATTACAAAATAAGAAAGTGTCAGGTCGGCCCTAATGTTAAAAGGAAGTGACATAAATGGTATAAATAAATATCATTATACATTCATTTGATACAAAAGTCAAATTTTAGAGGAAATCAGAAGTAAAGAAGGCCGAATTTCAAGGGAGGATGAAGTCTTTTGGTGATGTGTTCCAAGGTATGTTATTTTCAGGTCATCTTACCATTTTTGCTATAATTTTTTTTTCTAGAATGATTCATATGGTGGAATTGATATGGTATTGAGAAGACATATCAAGGTACTTGTGGTAAAAGTTTCATCTCTTTATTCACTATAATTATTGAGATACACTTTGTGGAAGATAGGGTTTTTGACTAGTCCCAAAGCTAGTCAATAAACAAGTGTTCCGGGTAAAATAGTCATAAATTATTCATAGAGAATCCAAATGAAGTGGGACAAATTGAATTGGAAATAGTACGGACTATAGTTTCTTGTGTGCCAGTTTCAGAATCTGATGTTAAATATTGAGCACGGGGCATTCTGTAGAATTTCGGTCTCCTAAATAAACCAAAATTGAACAAGGTCTACCATTCTCTCTATAAATTCTTTTTGGGGAGGATTCAAGGATTGAAACTTGGAGAAATTTCAGAGAATAAATTGATTAATATTATCTACAGGATCAAAGTATTCCAAGAATTGAAGAATTGTAGAAATTTAATAAGTCTCAGGAAGCATTATTAGGTTCTATGTGATGGTTGGTTGATGGTGATGATTTAATGCAAAGTTTTATTATCTCTCATATATTCTTGGGTGGTAGGAAGGGGCAAGGATGGAGATTTCAAATATCTCTTGATATTGGAGGATTGTATCTTCCTCTTGGAGGATTATACCTCCCTTTACATTTGAAAGTTGTAGCTACCTTTGGAAGTCATTACTTCCCTTGAACAATAACTATTGATTATTTCTCATATATTGTGCATGGTGTATTATGGTGTATTGGTGTAACTCTTATACTATTGTTCATTACTCATTGGATATAATTGAATGGTTGAAGTATAAGCTGAAAAAGGTTTTGAATTGTACTTGATACTGATTCACCCCCCTCTTAGTATCAACACTACACCCACACCATTCTACATTCATCATCGATAAAGGAGGACAACATGGACATACCACTTAGGGTTTTCCAGTAGGGGCACACCATTGGTTGAGGAACAGTTCGATCCAACCTATTGAGAGAGCTTTGGAATATTTCAACACTAGGGTTTTTCTTTCAGGACCTTTCTCATCAGTTTGGAGGATTTCTTGAGGAGTTACCACGTCCATATCATTATTTGCGGGTTGGGATGGTTTTGGAGGAGAGAGTACATCTTGGTGATTCAATGATTCTCATATCTAGGAGGCTATACCTCAGATTTGATCTTGAAAATTCTCTCAGGGGTTTGTGATTGCCTGATCTATCATCCTAGAGAGTTTCAGGTGATTCATAGGCCTCATCCATCCAGGTCGAATTGTTGTCCATATTCAGGGTTTTAGGAGGGTCATACCAGTTTAGGGTTTCAACAATTGAAGGAGGAGGAATCATTATTTGGGCTTGATACTTCAGGAAGATGTTACTCTTGACCTGATCTATCATTAGGGGGAGTTTGGGATCATTTGAGAGTATTCTCCTTCAGGAGGGATGAACCCTTGGTCTTCACAGTATTCAGTAGGATGTATCAACAACTTGAGGGTTAGGCCAAACCCTAGTTTTTGTATTGGAGCATTCATCTTGCATTACAACCTTTGGGAGGATTATATTGTATTTCCGAAGCATTATGTAGAAGCTCATATTCTTGTCTTGAAGCCATCTGAAGCTATTCCATATCTGTTGCTACATTGTATCAGGTGCTTGCTTTCTTATAATAAAATATCAGATCTTTTTTTGTGGTTCCATATCTTGTGTGTTGTTGAGATATTTATGTATTGAACTGCATCTTGAATAAAATATGATTGAATAACTAAAATAAACCCTAAGGCCAAAATATCAGTTGAGAACCTACATAAACAAATAAAAAACAATTAACTCAAGGGTTAGTTAGTGTTTCAAAGAGAAAAAATGGCTTGGGAACATTACAGTGGTATCAGAGCTCTGATCCTCTCATCCTGTGAGGATTAGCACATGTAGAGGTATAGCGGTATCTATATGGGCCGAATGAAGAAACTGGCAAGTGAAACAGAGGCTGAGATGGAGGGGTCAGGTGATGACGGTGAGCCCAATGGCTTGTATTACTTAGCACAAGAGTTCAATAAATCCATAAACCAAATAGAAAGTAAACTGGTCATCCACTTGCAGGAGAAATATGATGCAACCCATAGAGGACAAGCCGAAATCACTGAGACCTTGAAGAAGGTAGATGAAAACCTGAGGAAGGTGTATGAGAATCAGACTAGGATAACTGAGCTATTGATGCAGATGACTCACAAGGGGAAAGGTCCATAAACATATGGAAACAGAGAGGCTGGTAGATCACACGATGGAAATAGGCATAATCCAGAAAAGGCTCCCAGGTATAGTCCTGAACATGTTCCCAATCATCAGTCCGAGGGAAGCCATGGAGGGAGCACTCCACAAGGACAGATTGGTAGCAAGGCTACCCCTAGACCATACTTTCCCTCGTTCACATATGAACATGCACAACATGAACATGTGGATGACTTTGTTGAGAAGATGGCACAGTGTACCAGGGAGTACAATGATTTGGATATTATTATTCAAAGGCAAATGTCCCTAGATCAATATTGTCAACTCAAATTCCGAAACAAGCCTAGGCCGAACCATAAGACAAATTATGAGTTTGAAAGTAGAGTAGGGAAGATGGAGATTCCTTACTTTGATGGTATGACATGACATCACATGCATGGGTATAGAAGCTGGATACTTATTTGCAGCTTAACCCCATGAGGGAGATGGAAGCCATTAAATTTTCCACCATGTACCTACATGGAAAATATCATGATTGGTGGTATCATGGACTAACCACACTAGGCCACAGTCAGATAGTGGCATATACATAGTTCACTCAGAGACTCGTTGATAGATTTGATCAGGGGGATCTTGAGTTTCATTTATGGGAGCTCACACAGCTTATACAAACAATAGCACAAGAGGTGTACATTGCAGAATTCTAGAGGCTAGAAGTCACGGTGCAGGATATATCATAGACCAGACTCATGATGCTCTTCAATGAAGGGTTGATGGAACCATTGAAGGGTTGGGTAAAATATTTTAAGCCTACCAACCTATAGGATTCTATTTAGAGGATGAGAGAGCTAGGACCAACTGCCAAACCGAAAATTGTGCCTAGACCACCTATTAACATAGGAGGAAGAAATTAGAGACCTCCAATGAACCCAGGAGGACGTGACCCAAGGGGTTTTAATAGGGGTAGAGGCAGGGTGGATGAGAAAACCAGAAGGGAATTGAGGAGGAAGCAACTTTTCTTCACTTGAAAAGAGCCATGGAACTCATCACACAAATTCATGGTTCGTGGCCAAGTGCACTACATAGAGGCAACTTCAGAAAATGAGGAGGAGGAAGACTTTGGCCAGATACTGAACATGGAGGCATACACCATAGAGATGGAAGAAGAGGAGACCCCGGGTCATGACAATACGACTGAGGAGAAATCCACCTTGGCATCCATCAATGGAGTGTCCAAGTATAACACTTTTAGGATGAGAGGAGTCTTGTAGGGGAAAAAGGTGTCAGTATTGATTGATGGGGGAGATTCTCACAACTTCATTGACTCAACATTGTTACAGAAGAGGCATATACCCACAGCTGAATTTGAAGGGTTCAAGGTAGAGGTAGCAGGTGGGAGCACCATGCCTTGTGATAGGGATATTCTAGGCATGCCTCTTACATTGAACAAGCATGAGTTGATACATGATGTCTATGTGATGGACCTTCCAGATACCAACATAATCCTTGGAGTTTAGTGGCTTAGTACGTTGGGGCCTATCACCACCAACTAAAATACCATGGAGATGTATTTCAAAAAGGAGGGTGGACGAAAGGTAGTTCTCCGAGGCATGACAGGTAACTCAACCAAGGTAGTTACGACCAAGAGGATGGAGGCCATCTTCATAAGAGAAGAGATAGTATATGTAGCTGAATGCAAAATTTCAGCACGTGTGGGGGAGTAGGGAAAGGTTAACTACACACCATAAATCTAGGAAATCATTGAAAAACAAAGTAAGGTGTTTGGACCTATCCCACTAGGGGTGCCACTAGACATGGGGTTTGAGCACATCATTGAGTTGGAGGCAGGAGAAAAACCAGTCATCATCACATTGTACAGGCATCTGAAGAAGTATAAAGACGATATAGAGAAGGAAATCAAAGAATTCTTGGATATGGGGCACATCAGGCTGAGTTCCAACCCTTTTGCTTCTTCAGTGGTGTTGGTCAAGAAAAAGGATGGAACCATGCACATGTGCATTTACTTTCGGGCATTAAATAAGAAAACAATAAAAAACAGGTACCCTATACCAAGGATTGATGAACTACTGGACGAGCTACATGGGGCTGTCTATTTCACAAAAATTGACCTATGTTCTGGCTACCATGAAATCAAAATGAGGGAGGAGGACACCCCAAAAACTTATTTCAGGTGTCATTATGGTCACTATGAGTTCTTAGTGATGCCCTTCGGGTTAACCAATGCCCCAACCACGTTCCAATCTTGTATGAACCATGTCTTCAACAAGTATTTGAGGAAGAATCTCTTGGTATTTTTTTATGACTTGCTCATTTATAGAAATATGTGGGAGGAACACCTTCAACATGTGGACCAAATTCTGTGCATCATGGAGAAACAATCATTGTATGCTAAGGAGTCCAAATGTGAGTTTGGAATGATGGAGGTTCTTTACTTGGGACACATCATTGAAGCAAAGGGGGTACAGGTACATCGAGAGAAAATTCAAGCTATTATGGAGTGGCCTACACCTAAGACCCTTACAAAATTAAGGGGGTTTCTAGGCATGTGCACTTACTATAGAAAATTTGTCAAGGGGTTCTCTCAACTTTTTGCACCCTTGATCGATTTGACCAAGAAAGAAGAATTTAAATGGAGTGAGGATGCCCAATTTACATTCGACGAGATGAAAAAGGTGATGAGAACATGCCTAGTCTTAGCCCTACCATATTTCAGATAACCTTTTACCTTGGAGTGTGATGCCTCAAGAGAAGGTATTGGGGCCATACTGATGCAAAATAGGCATGCTCTTGCCTATGAGAGCCAAAAAATCAGGGGACCTGAGTTACTTTACAACATTTATGACAAAGAGATGCTAGCCATCATGCACGCTTTGGACGAATTCAAACAATACCTGGTAGGTGCACGGTTTGTGGTGAAATCAGATCATAATAGTCTCAAGTACCTCTTGGAGTAGAAAGAATTGAATGAAAGGCAACAAAAATGGGTAAGCAGAATACAAGCCTATGACTTTGACATTGAATATGTCAAAGGGAAGAACAACATGGTGGCTGATGCATTGTCTAGGAGGCCATCCATTTATGCCATTATAGGGGTGTATGTTGATTGGAAGGACCACTTAGTGATGGAATATGCAAAGAATCAATTCCCTTGTTAGGTAATGGACAGGAAAATATAGGACGATAACTTCAGGATCATTGATGGCCTCATCTATTATAAGGGCCGAATATTTATGGTTCCTGAATCAGCCTTCAAGGCCAAAGTGTTGCAGGCATGGCATGTCTCACCAATGGAAGGTCACTAAGGGATTGGTAAGACATACAAGAAGGTAACAGAGAGGTTCTCATGGAAGGGCTTCAATGAGGATGTGATGAGGCACGTCAAGAAGTGTACTACTTTCTAGGAGAATAAGGACAAGAAGACCCACCTGACAGGACTAATGCAACCCCTACCCATTCCAGAGCACAAGTGGGAGAGAATATCCATGGATTTCAACATGGGGTTACCAAAGGCACAGGGGAAAGACTGCATTTTCATAGTGGTGGACATGTTGACAAAGTTTGCCCACTTCTTCTCCATTGCTACAGACTTCAATGCAACACAGGTGGCCGAATTATTCTTTAGGGAGATCTTCAGACTGCACGACCTACTCAAAACCATTTTCAGTGACAGGGATAGAAGATTCATGAGTACATTCTGGTAGGCGTTATTCAAGCTAGTTGGTATGGCCTTGACCCCTAGTACTAGCTATCATCCTCAAATAGATGAAAAAACTGAAATAGTCAACAAATGGGTGGTAGGCTATCTCAGGAATTATGTGGCAAGGAAGAAGAAGGCATGGGTCAGATGGCTACATTTGGGGGAATACTGCTACAACACCACCCATCACATGTCCATTGGCATGATCCCATTCAAGGAATTATACAGCTATGATCCACTCTCTTTCACGGAGATTGGTTTTGGTTACAATGGGGCTCCGATGGTACAAGACTGGGTCCATCAGAGTCAAGATATCCTTAAGGAGATGAAGGATCATTTACAAAGGGCACAGAACCAACATAAGGTCCAAGTAGATAAACACATATTTTAGCATACTTTTGAGGTTGGTGACTTAGTTTACCTAAGGCTCCAACCATACAGGAAGGCTTCTATAAAAATAAGCAGAGCAGAGCAGCTACAACCATGTTTCTTTGGGCCCTACAGGATCATCAGGAAGGCAGGGGTCATAGCTTATGAGCTAGAGCTTTCACAGGGTAGCAAGATACATAATGTCTTCCATGTGTCCTACCTGAAGAGGGCCATCGGCCAAGACATCAAACCCCTAGAGGTGCTACCTCCTTTGGATGAAGAGGGGCAAATGGTTTTGATTCCGGAGGAGATAATGGAGGTTTGGGAGAAGAGGCTCCAGAAGAGAAGCATCAAAAAGTACCTGATCATATGGAAGGATTTACCCATTGAGGATGCCACGTGGGAAAATGAAAAGGTAGTACAAGAGATAGGTTTGGAATTGCTTGAGGACAAACAATTTCTAGCAGGGGAGACTGTAATGTCCCCGACCTCTTGATAAAGAGGTTGGTAATACTTAGTGGTCTAGGCATCCCCACTAGACCATAGTCTCACATAGCATGGGGAAATGTCAACCAAACTAATGTCATATTTTAAATTTGACCTAGGGAAAGGGTAAAAAGGGTGAAATAAGTAACTCAATGAAGGAATAGAGCGCTGGAGGTTGAGTTAGGATTTGACCCTAGGGGTTAACTTAACGCAATAGAGAAACAAAAAAGAAGTATAAAGGGAAGGCTAGGGCACACCTTTCATTTCATCTTGGATGTTTTTTTAATTGCTTGTTGATGCTCTTCAACATACAGTTTTGAGGGTTTTGATATTACAAACCCTAGAGAACAACTCAGTGGTGAAATATTCCACTCACCTTGTTTCAAGCATGGTCTCAGGGATGAAATACTCCACCCACACCATTCTACATTCATCATTGATTCAAGAGGACAACATGGCCGTACCATCTAGGGTTTTCCAAAAGGGGTGCACCATTGGTTGAGGAACAGTTTGGTCCAACCTATTGAGAGAGATTTGGAAGATTTTGGCATTAGGGTTTTGCTTGCAGGACCTTGCTCATCAGTTTGGATGCTTTCTTGAGGCGTTACCATGTCCATATCATTATTTGTAGGTTGGGACAGTTTTGGAGGAGAGAGGATGTCTTGGTGATTTAGTGATTCTCAGATCTAGGAGGGTATACCTTAGATCTAATATTAAAACTTCTCTCAAGGGTTTGTGATTACCCGATTTATCAACAGGATGTATTAGAAGCTTGAGGGTTAGGCCAAACCCTAGTTTTTGTATTGGTGCATAGATTTTGCATTACAACCTTTGGGAGGCTTATCTTGTATTTCTGGAGCATTTTGTAGCAGCTCATATTCTTGTCTTGAAGCCATCTGAAGCTATTCTAGATCTTCTTCTACATTGTATCATGTGCTTGATTTCTTATAATAAACGATCAGATCTTTGTTTGTGGTTCCATATCTTGTGTGTTGTTGAGATCTTTATGTATTGAACTGCATCTTGAATAAATTGTGATTGAATAACTGAACTAAACCCTAAGGCCGAAATATCAGTGGCCAACCTGCATACACAAACAACAAATAGTTAAATCAAGGGTTAGTTAATGTTTCCAAACGAAAAATTGGCTTGGGAACATTACATACCAAGTGACATGAAAGTTGATATCACTGTTGAGAGCATGAAACACATATCAAATGTTAATCCAAGGTTTTGTGTGTTCATACATTTCAAAAATTAAAACCGAACAATCAACCATAGAACCGATTAAGTCATGATACCCATAATACATGAAAATGCGGTAGTGAATTAATCAATGAGTTTATAAAAATTGAAGCTTAGCAACATATGGGTTTCCTCAAGGTGTAGTTTCCTTGGTAAAATGAAATAAGAAAAATACAAACTGCAGAATAATTACCCAAGCAAAGTTTTTGTTTAAATTTCATGCTTGTAGTCATGAAATTTAAACAAATCAAACTAAATCTAAATGAAAAACTCATAAAATAAGTTAACCCAATAAATCTCCCTGAAACCAAAAGACATAAATTTTTATAAATGTAAGGGGGTGGCAGCTACATAAAGGCTTTATCTCTTTGTAATGATTTTTAATTGCGATAAAATTTGACATAATTGGTGGCTGCCAACATACCCTTAGGTTTGGAGATGTAAATGTAGAAATAGGCTATACAATCCATGACTTCAATCTTTCTAATGTTATATTGTTAATTTATTATAGAATTTATCCATTTGGGCCAAGATACAAAATTCTTCTGTATAGAAATATGATTGTTGGTGGTCGAGATATGAAATTCGTCTAGATAGAAATCTATATGTTGATAGGATGTTATTTTACTAGTTGACATAGTAGAGATAGTTTTACTAGTTGTATATAAAATAGATGGATTTATGATGGTATATAAAATAATCTAGTGTAAAATATTACCATACTATTAACATGTCATGGATAGTAGGATACACACATAAGGAACATATAAGTTTCAATGTTACAAATACAAACAAGAAATAACTATTCCTAGATGGTAATGGATATACATACAAGGAACATATATAAGTATCAATGTTACAAATGAAAACATGAAAGAATTGTTCATATATTCCCATACATGGTTGATCGGGATGCGCCTCTAGCGCAATTGTAAATATGGAGAAAAGGTTATCATGTTTCTATTACTTGGATTGTATTTGTATTGTGATTATTACATTATAACATGTATTAATGTGATGTATAATTTTGAAAATGTCATTTCATATTGAGGAAGTGCTCTTTGCTGGATGTTTTATAGTGTTATTCAAACCCTCCACACCAATATATACTACTATATGAAGTCATGGCCAATATATGCCAATTTAAAAAGTATCAATCCTACCAGTGGAATCCCACCCCTTCAAGTACTTCCTTGTTGGAATATTTTGAGTGCCACTCCAAGTCTGAAAGTATGCCTTGGTTGCTTCCTACTATTTAGTAATTCGAAGTAATCCTAGTAAACCATCAAGTATCCTAGAAAAGGAACACTAGTATCTATATATATTATATGGATTATGTCCTAGTAAACCACTATAGTCGACCTCATGTAAATCTATAGTATCCCTACATTTCCATCCATCAATAGTATCCTTCTCCATAAACAAAGAAACCATTGATCGATCTTTTGAGATGAGGATATTAACTTACTCATATTTATTGATATCTCTAACAAATAAATTCATTTAATTCCTTTGTGGAATTGAGATAGGTCCACCAATATTCACTAAATATTTCATTTTCTAGTGAGCTTATTGAGAATGGTGGGGTATTGCATAGAGTTGTTGTTCATAATCTATTAAGGTAATTGAGTCCTAGAACCAAGGACCTTGATTTTAAGGATATGGGGACTATATCCCTTTAATAAAGGATTGATTGAAGTGTTCAGATGATACTAGTTCCTAGTATAAAAAGAGCTCAAGGATCAACCTTGAGTTACATCGTTATTTTTTTTCATAATTTGTAGGATATTGTTGGAGTACTCACATAACTTGAATATTTTCATTCTCTATTTTTGAGATGACGTGAAAATGGAAAATATTCATCTTCTAGCTCATTGTTATTAGTTTCTTATAGGTTCCTTGTGGGGACCTTGGGTAGGTCCCACCTAGGGTTACTATGAGGATCTTTTCTACCTTTATTTACTTTACTTCTATCACTTTTAGTTTCCTTTGTTTATAAAATATGTAATGCATG
This sequence comes from Picea engelmannii, assembly GCA_009831015.1. Lineage (NCBI taxonomy): Eukaryota > Viridiplantae > Streptophyta > Pinopsida > Pinales > Pinaceae > Picea > Picea engelmannii. The sequence goes on along the minus strand of ML786455.1, from coordinate 482,746 downwards.
ATGTTATGGGATTTCACCCCCCGTGACTTTGGGTCATGTCACAACATAGATTGAATAAGTGAAAGACATATCCCTAACACACACACAAGACTCGTAATGAAATAAATACTTTATCAGAGAAGGAAGAAAGCTCCACACCTTATATCCTTACGTTCAGTGTCATTCCCCGCTCTCGACACTGGTACTGCTCTTGACTCCTACTTGAGTTAACCTGCAAAACAAGATCAAGGAAGTATCACAACAAGGTAGTTATAGCATAAAATTATACAAGTAACTGATATCTATAGATTCAAATATGGAGAGTAAATGGACATACATAAACAAATTGAATCAATACTATACAAGTATGGGGAAAATATAACTCTTTATTAGCAATGATAAAATAGGTGGTTACAACTTGACTCCAACCATCGACACTACCTTGAAGCCAACTGCCCAGGTTACTCCAAAAGGTCCTTCCAGAATAACTGAACAAGAAGTAGCAATCATGGCCACAAGGAATACACAATGGATCCATGTGAAAGCAGATTATAGCTACAAATATATACACAATGGAGTTATTTCTCAAAATAAAAATAGAGGATATATAGGACCAATGGAGTGAAAAAACTGATCCTCTACAAGTACCAATGTCTATGGGGTGGTACAATATATGTCGGGTAGGAGCACAAAAGATGTGATGCTCATACTTCAACCGAAGTCTTCAAAATGATTCGCCCTGGTACGAGTCTACACTATGTGAATAAATGTGCTGGGGTCAAACATAGTGAGACACCATTCGATTACCAATCATTGATGTATACCATTAACAAACACGAGATGACCCACCAGTGATGATAATGGGCATTAAGGTACCATGGTACAATCTAACAAGTGTGAATAAATGAGTCGGAGTAAAATACTTGGTAGAATCTATCAATCAGGGGACATTGATGTATTATCATTATCAATAGTGAGGGAAACTGCCACTAACGACTACAAGCCCCAAGGTACCAAATATAACTCTATATCTCCATCCCAGAGCAAGATGTGCTGAAGTCTATAGGAAGAGATCTGTTGGAAGGAAGGCATTGAGGCATCCTCCATCATCCAGCACGAGGGGTAGCAGAAGGCCAAAGATTTGGAAGGACTTGAACAAAATGTTGTAACAACCACACTGAGGTATGAATCTGCATGCACTAGGTAGAATACCACACAAAAAATACTCTCTGAATAGTATCCAATAAGGGATACTACCAAAAAATATGAGGAATCCACCAATGGGGTCAAATGGAAGCCAAGGTACCACACAAATCCCTATGTCTGATGATTGTTGTTGATTTTGAACATAAGGGAAACCACTCAGTCAATGACCAGTGATTTGTTGTCATCTGTTGGGCACAAGGTCACCTATCAATAATGGAAATAGGCCCAGGGTGAAACTCTAGGTCATACTCTTAGAGAAATGTGTTGGAGTCAATAAGAGTAGACCTGAAAACAAGAAGTCAATGAGGACCTTCTATACTAGCATGAGTAAGAGACATAGATACTTGTGATAATGATATGTACTTGGTGGACTAGGGAAGGTCAATAGGAAAGGTTAGAGACTTACTGTATAATGGTTGACTCAGGCTAAAACTTCCCTTGAACAAAATAATGACACATTATGTGACTTAGGTAGGATGGATTATACACTGGGATACATTTATGATACAAGAGGAATCATCAAATTCTCCATATGGTTGGAAGAATAACCAACAAGGGGATATTATACTAAAAAATGAGAAAAAATCTCCTTACCAAACCCAAAATATTGATATACTAACTAAAAATTATGCTTTGTTCAAGGGTGACAAGACTGTTGCCAATAAAAATAGAAAGATGTTTTCCCCCTATTTTTGGTTTTTTGTTTTTTTGTCTTTTTCATACTAGTAAAGACTGTAAAATAATAAAAGAGTGTTATAGTACAGTGGATGAAATGAGTGTCATAGGAAATAAAACTAGTTCCAAAGCGCAAGGAACATACCTATGATGAACGAAAGGAAGCATGTGAAGGATAAGGACACTTAGGGGATGTTTCTTCCAGGGATAAGGTGTCGAATCACAAAGGAATAAAATGCAAGTATAGAAACTGGTAATAATGCATAAAAAAATGTTTCAACTAGAGCAATTTGAAGCCAACATTAGGGCTAAAAGCCCGAGCGGTTAATATGCAATGCAATTACAACTCAACAAAGTTTTGAATTCCACAAAGGCTATTTAGCTAGAAAAATATTGAGAGGAATTCATGAGTCTTCAACAAAAAGACATGGAGGGACTAAAGAGGGCTTCCAAGCCTACAAAGAAACTACAACATGGGTGTAAAAATGCCAGTTAGGTACTAACTAGGACACCCATGGAGAGGTAAGCTCTACCATCCGTAAGTGACACCTATAAGTAGAAGGAAGGTATAATGTTGTAAACAAATAGAGTGGATCCTACGACAGATATGTGAGCGATATGGATAAATTCATTGTGCAGGAAGAATGGAACCTATCCTACATGCCAGTAAGAAACATAATGCTAAAGAATTAGAAAAGCTGATGACATACGTAACAACATACGTTCGAGGGATTCCCATAGGTAATGGCCAAAAAAATATTAACAAGAAGATATGAAGCTTGAACACAAAGTCATGGTGGGACTAAATAGGATTCTCGAGCCTAATAGAAAACTTGTAGCATGAGTGAAAAAATACAAAGAACTTAAAAACTAGGACTCCCATGGAAGGTAGGATCTACCACATGAATCATGTGATGCAACTCCCCTTCTCTCTTAGGGGTTGCATGACCTCCTGGTCAAGGGTATTCAAATATCTGATCCAAATTAGCTCTTCAAGACCCTACTAGCCCCCCAAATCAGTTTAACACATGCCCTTTTATCACCTAGTCATAGGTTGTATGGAACCCACGGGCCCTTTTCTAGCACTCTTTAAACTTTGAATTTGTGGGCGCCAGCTCCTTCCGCTAGCCCTTCCCCACATGAGACCTAGGGATAAACCCTGAAAGGCACTTCAGAATTTGACGTTGGGGAGTTGCGAACGTTCCAACTCCTTTTCCTTTCAAATTGCTTCTCCCTTGAAGCGACAGATTGAGCGCCACGTGCTCCAACAATTAACAATTGGGATTTTCCCTCTGCGATCTGACGACACACGTCCATTTCATATCAATGACCATGATCTCCTTCGCTAGATCAGCCTTTGAGAGTTTTTGAATACTTCGCCTTCGCCTCTCCTCTGAAGGACTCTTCCTTCGAAGCTCATGGATCTCCACCACATATCCTCTTTGGATCCGATGGTCCTGATCTCCTTTCTCTTCTCGAATTCATGGTGTTTGTGCTTACCTCCACACAAAATTCAAGAGTTATTTCTCATGAACTCTTTGATCTATTGCCACGTATCCTCGCTACAACCATTGTCTTGGATTCCTTTCATGGCTTGAGGAATTCGTCTATCCCCGCTCCTCAACAGTTTAAAACCTATGAATCACTAAGTGTCTAAAGACTCCACGGATAACCTCCATACAATTATCCTAGACCTGACGGTCTGGAACGATCCCACTTACTCCTAAATGGATCTTTCCCGTTGTTTTATGAAATCTTCAAGAACTCCTTGCTATTGAAGGATTCTCGCCGTTACCTCTTCTGAGCTTGTTATTTATCGAAACCTCTAACTTATCAGAGTGTTTCTTCGACACTTAGTCGAAACTTACCCTATGCACATCTTGCAACAAGTTTTCCTCCATGACTTAGCTTCTTTGTGGACCACTGTGCACCCCTTTCAACAATTCTTTACACTTTTCTGCAAATTCTCTTAAGGTACTCCTCCAGAGCTTGTAAGTCAAAATACTATGTCAACGCACTCCTTGCAGATAATATGCCCTTCTTGCATACAAAGCTCCAAGTTATATCTCTCAGACTAGTTCCTCTTCGACACTCTAAAATTATTAGAATGACTTCTTCGATACCTATCCAAGTATCGACCTGGCATACACCTTGCGACAAAATTCCTTCAACTTGACTCTTCATGGGCGACTGTGCACTCCTTGCAAAAGTCCTTCCACAACTCAATTGTTCCTCCTGAATAATATGACTCTATGTGTGTTTCCTCCTATGCATGATTTCAAGCTATCCCTCATGAACTTTTGAGTCAAAACAGACTTTGTCAACGCACACCTTGCGAACACTTATGCACTCTTTGAAAAAAAAGGTTTCACGTTATCTCTTCTAGGCTTCTGAGTCAAAATAGACTCTGTCAACGCACACCTTGCATGCACTATGCACTCCTTGCACAATATAATAGAAGAGAAACAATTGAAACTTATCTAATATCTCACAGATTCATACAGTCAACCATGTAAATGCATTCATAACATAAGAAAAAATAATAACAAATAATTGCAATTAAACAGAAAGCCTACCATTCATTCATTCAGATAGACAAAATAACAACAAAAACAAACATTTGTAACAACGCTTATCTTTTATATTCATTCAAATGATATGTACATGGAATCATACAATTCTCTTCAACATCTCTCAGCTACAATACCCTCAACATCCTTCAACTAAATTTCAACAACAACCTCTACTTCAACAAAAACAACTATAATAATCTTCAACAAAGTCATTTGGGAATACATTACATCATAGAGCTTTTCCCTCTGACTACCTTAGTGCTATCCTATCGAAATAAAAGCTTTCGACTACTAAGGATTTATTACAATAAATGTTTGAGACAAATAGATAAGAGAAAACACTTCGAATCTATAATGCAAACTACTACATTAAAGGAAAATACACTCCCCGTCAATATCATGTGATGGTTCAACTCCAAAACATTAAATATGCTCTTTAATTTCAATCCTTTCAAGATATTACGTGATATGCCCTTATTAAATTAAAAAATCACTTCAAAATGCATGCTAGTGCATTGATTTGTCCTCCACTTGCGCTTTGTTGGCGATGTTCCTGCATCATCATGACACTTATAAACAATAGAGAAGGTTTCATGTCACAACTTAGTGGGGTTGATCCTAAGGAAAAATGAAACAGGAAACAAATAATGCAAAAATGAATGGAGGGTAAAATATAACCTATATTCCAGTTTTGATATCATCACATGTTAGAATGGATTGAGATGGAATGAAAAGATACCAAAGAAAATATCTCCAAAGTCCTGTATATAAGATGAAAAACACTTACCCAAAAGTTAATAAGTCTAATATAGAAACCTCTGATAAAAACATGTGCTAAGGAATACAAAAATTGAAAACAAGAAACCTTAAAATTAAAATATGTACAAAAGGCCACACAGATTTGTGACTCATGCATAATAGTTCTCCAGGTAGAGCCCATTGCTAGGATCAATCCAAGGGATTATTTGGCAATCAACTAGTAAAGTTTCTAGCTCAGAAAGAGGTTGAGGATCCATAATCATAGCTTCAAGGATAAACTTTTTGGAAGGAAACTCAACATCCATGAAACTGAGGCTCGACATCACATAAATACCAAGGCTTGAGTTATTACAAACAAAAATATCAGACTCAAGAGTAAACACCATATTACTCATTCCAAGAGGGGAAAGAAAAGGATTACATGCCCCTATTGGATACACCACCTGATCAATTTTCGAGACCTTATATCAAGAAGGTGAACATTATTGTAAATATCCTTTCATAGAAGCAATTGAACATTGAGGATAAGACACCACATAATTCACCCATGGCTGGGAAGATTCTACTCAAATACTAGAAACACAAAAAGTGGAAAAATGAGTTGAAATCAAACTAGGATGGGGATTATCAGAGGAAAGATGATCAATAGTGACAATTATTCTATTGTGAGGGAAATGCATCATACAAGATATTTTAGAAACCACATCCTTTATCACATAAGAATAATCATGTGCAAGAATCATAATGAAGTCTAAGTGATCCATGTGGATATTGGTGGCCACCCACTTATTCCAATTGGCTCCTCTTGATAGTTTTTTGTTCAACACGCTCTTCTATAATTATTTATAATTTTGGTTTCTACACATCTTCTAGGTTGAGATTGGTGGCTGCCCACCTAATCCAACTAGCTTATTTTGGAATTTTTCATATCTGTACATCTTTGTGTACTTTGAGGGTCGTTTTGGGGCCCTAAACAATGTTTTTTTGGATTTCCAAAGTCAAACTGAAGACTGAGTTAGAGTTTGATGACATAATGTGTAGTTCTCCAAAATACCTTTCCAATAGGATATCACATGCCTAAAATGGAGGTAGTATTCAAACGTTACAACCCCGGGAAGTTGAGGTACCAACTTACCCATCAGGGCCCACATAAATTTTGGCGTTTCATCTCCTAGGGTTAGGTTTTGGATGTATAGGGTTTTGGAATTCACGAGTAATGTTAAAAAGGCCTCTGGAGCCTCATTGTAATCATATTTCTTAGATGAATGCATGTATTAGCCACATCTCTTCTCAGAGATAACTACCACCATTCGAGGAAGTTTTTTTTAGTTCTGAAGTTTTATAGTTTCAACCTATTTTATTTATTCAATAGAAGTTATTGTTCACTAGATATATGTTGTGTTCTCTGCATCTCCGTGTTATTGTATTCAGTCTATTATTCATTTCGTTCAGCTCATAAATCAAAATCAGTGGTATCAGAGCGGTTTTCTCTTCATTTTTTTTTCTTCGTGCATGTCCCCAACAAGATCTGGGTCCAAGAAGTTGGGACTCGAAATAGTCAAGCCTTTGCAAGATCAGTCGTGTCGAGCCCAAAAAAAACACATGGGGGACAAAACGAAAGATGATAGAGTAGGAGATCCTTTTAAAATGTTGCTCAAGGAATCCATTGCACAACAAAGGAGAAAAATGATGGAAAAATTTGCACATATCCTTCGACGACTGCCCATAGGAGATGCATCTTCATCAAGCGGCCATGCAACCCCCTTCAAGGTATAGGTAAATTTTGATATTCCATTATTTAAGGGATTGATAGATGTGTATGTTGTAGAAAAATGGATGAATCTTCTCAAAGGGTATTTTTATCTGTATCTGGATGAATGTTGTGTTCAATGTATCTCTGTGTTATTGTATTTAGTCTGTTATTCATTTTGTTCCACTCATAAATCTAGATCAGTGGTATCAAAGTGGTCTGCTCTTCATTTACTTTTCTTCGTGCATGTCACCGACAAGATCTAGGTACAAGAAGTTAGGACTCGAACGAGTCGAGCCTTTGTAAGATCGACTGAATTGAGCCCATTAACAACCCATGGGGGATGAAAAGAAAAATGATTGAGCAGGAGATCCTTTTAAAATGTTGCTTGAGGAATCCCTTGTGTGACAAAGGAACGAAATGATGGACAAATTTGCATAGATCCTTCAATGACTTCCCACAGGAGACACATCTTCATTAAGCGGCCATGAAATGCCATTCAAGGCATAGGTAAATTTTGATATTCCATTATTTGAAGGACCGATAGATCAGATGATGTAGACAAATGGTTGAATCTGCTCGAAGGGTATTTTTCGGTCCACAATTTTTTCGATACGAAAAATATTACTTTTTCACTCCTCAAGGTCGTCCCCCATGTTAAGGACTCGTGGGATACTTACTCTGAGTAAAGGGACATAGAGGAATCTACAATATTTGCAGTCGACCCCACATGGGATTCCTTCAGGGATGACATTAAATAATATTACTACCATGTTGAAGGCTATGAGGACCAATACATAATATGGACCACCCTGCGTCAGGAAAGGGACCAGACAATACCATATTTCACCAATATTTTCCATACCTTGTGCACCAAATTGGGTATTGTTGGGGGTCCTATAATCATAGGTAACCTAACTTTTCAGTTGATGATTTTGCGTTTCTCTCGTGATGACGAAGTCTGGCTTAGTTGATCCCATTTTCCCCTCCATCCATTTCGCTCGATCCAACATCATCCTGTTGCATCCTTCATCCACGTTGCGCCCTCACTCCCCTGTCCTTTTGTCTAGTTGACTACATTCCGCTCGCCACCCATCCATGAATAAACAAACTTAGGCTAAAAAGAACAATAAATTAATAAGGTTGGTAGTTAGTAAATAGGTTAATAAAGTTAGTGTAATTAGACCAATAAGCTAAGTTAGTTTTGTTAGCAATTGATTAATTATTAATTAATTAATTAGATAATAATTAAGTTAGTGTTTAGGTTAATTTAGGTTAGTGTTAAATGTTAAAATAAAATTAATTAATATAAAACCCATTTAATAAAACACAAAACAATATAAAACATTTAAATAAAAACATATAATAATTAATTAAAAAAAAAAAAAAA
>ML786455.1:405387-468951 GCA_009831015.1 Picea engelmannii | reverse complement strand
GGTTCTAGAAAACCACCCTTCCCCCAAAAAAAACCGCTTTCGCAACGTTTTCAACCAATCATTTTCCGAAGGCGTTTCTGGGAAAAAGGAGATGAATTTTAAAAAACCGAAAGATATTTTGTTCAGAACGGGCTGAAGAACAAAAAATTCTCTCATTTTTTTCACAGTTTCCACGAGCAGGGAGAATAGAAGCCATCTTCGAGCCCTATTTTTCTAGTTTTTCATTTTTCTGTTACAATCCTGATTTTGTGGGAGTTGTTTCAGTGATCTGGAGGCAAATTTGGCAAGAAAAAAGGAGGTTTTTGGCTAGAACATGCCCATATATAATAAAATCCTTCAGTTTTGGCCTAGTTGTCAGCATTGAAGAGAAATAGATGTCTGTGCGGACCCCTTTTTTGCAGAAATTCGGCCCATTTTTATGGCAGATAGTTCCAAAATTTTGGGGATGTGTTGTTATTTTTGGCCGAGGTGGTTGAATCCGACTTCCTAAAATTGAGGGGGAATCTCTCCTATTTATTGATGTGGTTTTAATGTAAAAGGTTGTTGATCTTTAGGCCCTAGCAAGCTGTAAGCACTGTAACTTTTATCAAGAGATCTTCCAGTAATACAAAGAGACGTTTCATAGGATTCCTGTGTGTTAGCTGTTGGTGAAGTTTTTCTCTTCTTAGTTGAATGTTTATCTCTCTTAGTTATCATCTTTTTTTCTAGTTTGATCATTTAAAATGAGTTAAAGTTGCAGAATTTACCTTTGTGTATTATGTTTCTAGATTTTAAAGATCTAAATGTTCATCCTCTGATGTTACAATAAATAAATTCTTAATTATTTCTTTACTTTAATTGATAATCTTGTCTTTTTTTGTTGTCCATCACTTTATTTCTAAAGAATCCAATAGTCACATTATCTTGCCTTGTGAAAAGAATCTTTATATCCGTTCTTTGATCTTTACCTTTATAACACAGACCCCATAGCCCAATGGTCCTCTTTTGCTGTCTCAACCAGAAAACTCCAAGAACATATCATATTCTGCATAGCTAGCCTAATATCCTATTCAAACAAATCTATATCAAACAGAGAGATCCCTCTCTGAGTCTTAGAGGGCTAGATCCCTGACTCGAAGTGGTTTTGATGTTGCCTCTGTGACTGCCTCCACAGCCTTGGGAAAATTACAGAGTGCTAACATGTATCAAAGACTATGAATGACATATGGTTCTCAAATACCGCGGTTGTATGCATAGATACATTCAAAAATAAATGTAGTTTCTAGACATATCATCATTGGGTATGACCTATAGATATGCTATCAAGATTAAGAACAAATTTAATAAGAAGAGGTGAGAGTTTGGATCTGCAAACTCCTCATAGCTGAAGGAGGGAAAAGGCATACCCAACCCATAAAACAAGGGATAGAGAAAAGATGTCCATTCTCAAGAATACAAGTTCAAGCTGCAATAGAAGAAGGGTAATGAGAAGTCGAAGAAGGACATAGGAAAATGGTGTGAATACCATAAAATTCCTTGGCACAACACCGAAGAATGTCACTTCAAGTAGTTACTAGTGGCCAAAATTAAAGCTTTCAAGTCAGAGGTATATTATGATTCCGAATCAAATCTAGAAGGAGGGAATCATATTATCGATGTTGAACTCGGTGCCACTATCTCTACCACAAAATTCCAACCAAGCGAACTAGAAGAACCAGAGGAAGGGGAACGCCTCTTTCACTCACAAATGTCTGTAAATGGGGCTCCACTTCATTTCATTATATATAGTGATAGTTAGAATAAGCTAATCTTAACAGAGCTTGTTAAGTAGTTGAACCTTCCGAAAACACTACACACGCAACCCTACACCATTGGTTGGATTTGATATGGAAGAGATCTCCGCGTTAGCCATAAGTGTCATCTTCCCTATGACATCAAGCCCTTAAATGACGAGGTATTGTGTGATATTTCTCCCCTTGAAGTTTGTGATGTTCTTTTAGGACAACCATAATTGTGGAAGCGACATGTTGTGTATGAGTCTAGACCCCATGGTGTTATTATTACTTTGGGTAGAAAATTGTACAGGATACCATAGGTAGTGTTGCCTACCACTATTTATTTAATCTCTACTAATCATTGTTGTAATTTCATTTCACAGACCGAGAATTTCATCTTCTTTGTGATCCGTGATCACATTAAGAAGAAGGTCGCTGCCACATATGTAGCCTCTACACAAATCCTCTCTTTGCAGCAACAGAAAGTGACAAGATTGTGGAAGAGTACAGATACATATTCTCCTCACCCACCAGGGTACCGATGCACTTCCAAGTCAAGCATCCAATTGATCTAACCCCTGGTGCAGCTATGCCTAATGGACTAGTATATCATCTCTCGTTGATGGAAAATGAAAAAATCAAACATCAGATCCAAGAGTTGCTTCAAAGGGGGCACATCATACCCAAATCCTCCCCTTGCGGAAGCTCGATTGTACTAGTGTAGAAGAAATATGGGACATGGTGGCTCTGCGTTGATTACAGAGCATTAAACAAAATCACAGTTAGGAATCAGTACCCAATTCCATGAATTCATGACCCTCTTGACCAGGTCAAGGGGGGAAATTTATTCACCAAGATTGACCTAAAGTATGGATACAATGAGGTTCCTAGGTTCGTGTGGGCATGAGGCATCTGAGTGGCCCCAACATTATCAACAACATATAAACATTGTCTTTACCTTTTAGCTCTTGGATACAGGTGAAAATGTCACCAATTTCACATTTAGGATGGATTGTTATGCCATTTGGTCCATCTATGTGTTCCTGCAAGCGAGCGTGCAAAGATGATTCAGGAGGCTCACTACAGTTGGATGGTAGGACATTTTGGCGTGGATTAAACTGTGTCCATTCTACATAAACATTTTTATTGGACAAAACTTCGACAGGATGTCAACAAGTATATTAGATCTTTCACTTCCTGTGCCATTTCCAATCCGACCATCAAGAAGAAAGTCTTATACACCCCTCATCCTACTCCCAAGAGGCCCTGGGAATCCATCTTGATGGATTACATGTTTGATCTTCCATCCACCAAGAACGACAATGAATGTGTATTTTTCATGGTTGATCGGTTTTCAAAGATGTCTATTCTCACATCCTACAAGAAGAGCATCATAACAACAGATACTGCCAAGATATTCTTCGAACGAGTGTGGGTCCATTTTGGGATACCACAAACCATCATCTCCGATTGGGAAAATAGGTTCCTTAACACATTTTGGGCAAGTGTCTAGTCACTGTTGGACACCAAGCTCACTAAATCCATTCCCTTCCACCCTCAAATCGATGGCCAAAATTAGGTCGTCAATCAAATGATTGTGCACATCCTGCGCATGTATAACTCTAAGTATATGTGTGCATGGGATGAGATTCTTCCTGATGTTCAACACAACTACAACTGAGCTCTCCAAAGATCCACCGAAAATAGCCCCTTTTAGGTGGGGCTGAGATTCCAACCCTTGGGTCCCACTGATGTTGCAATACCTCTTGTAATAACACAATAATATTATTCCCCTATTCAATCTGAGGATGAAAAATACACTACATTCATTGAGTGGATTCAACACATCCGCCAACAAGTCCATTAGATTTTTCAGAAAGCAATGCTAAGTATAAGGAATTCCATGATCAACACCGGGTACTTGACAAGTTTCAGGTGGGAGACAAGTTTTCGTTACATTTGCAGAAAGAACTCCTTTCAAGGCCCCATCGGAAGATCCATCCACTTTGATATGGTCTATCACCAAGGTTGTGGGTGATAATGATTTTGAGCTCAACACCCCCCCCTTCCTTGGATTGCACCCAGTGTTCAATGTAGAGCTCCTCTGGCCATATTTTCCACCATTATTGGACACCTCAGAGATTGTAGAACAATTGGCAGCAATTGCGATCAACCCTGACTTCATGGAACAAGAATATACTGATAAGATAGTGGACACATAGGTCAAGGGCACTCGCCAAAAGAGGATCCAACTTTATCGGGTTGTCAAGGCAGGGCAGCTCCTGCACCAAGGAAAGTGGTTAACCCAAAGCCAAATTCAATAGAAATTTCCTCACCTAATGGGGGCACTGAATGCAATGGATAGAATTACTTCCTAAGGGGGGAGGACTGATACAGGTGGATATTGGTGGCCACCCACCTATTCCAACTCACTCCTCTTGATAGTTTTTAGTTCAACACATTCTTATGTATTTATTTTTAATTGTGGGTTCTACACTTCCATATATATCCGAATCTCTACACAGCTTCCAGGTGGATATTGGTGGCTGCCCACCGAATCCAACTGGCTTATTTTGGAATTTTTCATGTCAGTACATCTTTATGTACTTCCAAGGCCGTTTCGGGGCCCTAAACAGTGGTTTTATGTCTTGCCACAATCAAACTGTGAAAATAGTTATAATTTGATGGCATAATGTGTATTTCTTGAAAATAACTTCCCAACGAGCTATCGCACGCCTAAAACAGAGGTCGTATGCAAATGTTATGACCCTGGGAATTTGAGGTACCAACTTACCCATCGGGGCCCACATAACTTTTGATGTTTCATCTCCTAGGTTTAGTTTTTTGGATGTCTAGGGTTTTGGCATTCAAGAGTAATGTTAAAAAGGCCCCTTGAGCTTCATTATAATCATTTTTCTTAGATGGATGCACGTAGCAGCCACATCTCTTCTCAGAGATAGCTACTGCCATTTGAGAAAGTTGTTTCGAGTTTTGTAGTTTTACAATTTCAACCTATTTTATTTATTCAATAGAATTTATTGTTCACTGGATATCAATTGTGTTCTTCGTATCTATGTGTTATTGTATTCAGTCTATTATTCATTTTGTTCATCTCATAAATCCAAATCAGTGGTATCAGAGAGGTTTTCTCTTCATTTTGTTTTCTTCGTGCATGTCACCGACAAGATCTGGGTACAAGAACTTGGGACTCGAACTAGTCGAGCCTTTGAAAGACTGGTCATGTCGAGCCCAAAAAAAACCCATGGGGGTTGAAACAAAATATGATAGAGCAGGAGATCATTTTAAAATGTTTCTTGAGGAATCCCTTACGCAACAAAGGAAAAAAATCATGGACAACTTTGAACATATTCTTTGATGATTTCCCACAGAAGATGCATCTTTATCAAGCGGCCATGCAACCCCCTTCAAGGTATAGGTAAATTTTGATATTCTATTATTTAAAGGACTGATAGATGTAATTGTTGTAGACAAATGGATGAATCTTCTCAAAGGGTATTTTCCGGTCCACAATTTTTTCGATGGGGAAAATATTACTTTTTCACTCCTCAAAGTTGTCCCCCATGTTAAAAACTAGTGGGATACTTACTCTGAGCAAAGGGCCATAGAGGAATCTGCAATATTTGTGGTCGCTCCCTAGTGGGATTCCTTCAAGGATTCCATTAAAGAATGGTACTAGCCTATTGGAATCTACGAGGACCAGTATATAATATGGGCCACCCTGCGTCAGGAAAGGGACCAGACAGTATCAGATTTCACCAATTTTTTCCATACTCTGCGTGCCAAATTGGGTATCAAATAATATGAACCATATCTGGTGCTAAAATACCGTAACTATTTGTATTATACATTCAAACAGAAATTGAGTTTCTGGACATTGTATCATTGGGTACGACATATAGATATGTTATCAAGATCAAACCAAAATTTAAGCAGAAGAGGCAAGAGTTTGGATCTGCAAACTCCTCACAGCCGAAGTAGGGAAAAGGCGACCCCAACCCATAAAAAGATGGACAAATAAAATATGGCCACTCTCAGGACAACCAATCCAAGCTACAACAAAAGAAGGGTAGTGAGATTTCGAAGAAGGACACAGGAAAATGATGTGAATACCATAAAATCCCTTGGCACAAAATTGAAGAATGTTGCTCCAAGATTTCACTAGTGGTCGAGTTGAAAGCTTCTGAATCAGAGGAATATTCTGACTCTAAATCTAATCTAGAAGGAGGGAAGAGGATTATCGATGTCGAACCGAGTTTCATTGGTGCTACCACCAAAGTCCAGCCAAGCGAAGAAGAAGAACTCGAGGAAGGGGAGAGCCTCTTTCTCTCATAGATGTGGGTAAAGGGGGATCTCATTTCATTGTCGATAGTAGTAATCAAAAGAACCCAATCTCAACAAAGGTCATCAAGCAACTGGACCTCTTGATGACACTACACCCGCTTCCCTACACCATCGGCTTGCTTTTCTAAGGAAGAGATCTTTGCATCATCCAATAGTGTTGTTTTCCCTATGACATCAATCACTTCAAAGACGAGGTATTGTGTGATATTTATCTCCTTGAAGTTTGTGATGTTGCTTTAGGACAACCATATCTGTGGAAGAAACATGATCTGTATGAGTCTAGACCCTGCAATGTTATTATTACTTTCGGTATACTATTGTATAGGATATCAGAGGTAGCATCACCTACCACTATTTCTTTAATATTTTATAAGAAATGCAGTAAGGTCATTTAACATACTGGGAAGTTTATCTTCTTTGTGACATGTTCTCACAGTAACCAGAAGGTCACCGCCACATCCATGGCCTCTACACAGAGACTCTCTTTGCAATAGAATAAAGTGGACAGGATCATGGAAGAGTACATAGACATCTTTTCCTCACCCACCGGGGTACTAACACACTTCCAAGTCAAGCAACCAATTGATCTAACCCCTAATTCACCTATGCATGATGGAACAGTATATCGTTGCTCGTTGATGGAAAATGACAAAATCAAGTGTCAAATCCAAGAGTTTCTTCAAAAGGGGAACATCAAACCCAAATCCTTCCCTTGTGAAAGCCCGATTATACTAGTGCAGAAGAAAGGTAGAACCGGGTAGCTCTGCATTGATTACAAAGCATTAAACAAAATCACAGCAGGAACCGATACCCAATTCCCCGAATTAATGGCCTTATTGACCAACTCAAGGGGGGGAATTTATTCAATAATATTGACCTAAATTCTGGCTACCACTAGGTTCCTAGGTTCCTGTGGGCATGAGGCATCTAAGTGGCCACAACTTTATCAACAAGATATAGACTTTTCCACCACCTATTAGTTCTTGGGTACAATGCGAATGTCACCAATTTTCACATTTAGGATGAACTGTTATTCCATATGGGCCATCTCTGTGTTCCTGTAAGCGAGCATGCAAATATGATTTTGGAGGCTCACTACATTCGGAGGGTAGGACATTTTGGATTGGAGAAAGCTATGGCCATTCTACAAAAAACATTTTTATTGTCAAAACTTCAACAGGGCGTCAACAAGTATATCATATCTTGCACATCATGTTCTATTTCCAAGCCAACCATCAAGAAGTAAGGATTATACACCCCTCTTCCTATTCCCAAGAGACCTTGGGAATCCATCTTGATGGATTACATGTCTAGCGTTTTGTCCACCAAGCAGGACAATGATTGTGTATTTGTGGTGGTTGATCACTTTTCAAATATGGACATTCTCACAAACTACAAGAAGAGCATCAAAACTACATATATTGTCAATCTCTTATTTAACTGAGTGTGGGTCCATTTTTGGATACCATAGACCATCATCTCTAATCAGGACAACATTTTCCTCAACACATTTTGGTCAGTTTCTGGTCACTGTTGGAAACCAAGCTCATTAAATCCACTTCCTTCCACCCTCAAAATGATGGCCAAACAAAGGTCATAAAATGAATGATTGTGTGCAACCTGCACATGTATAACTCCAAGAATCCTCGTACATGGGATGAGAGTCTTCCCTATGTTCAATACAACTAAAATTAGACTCTCCATAGATCCACCAATTATAGCCCCTTTCAAGTGTGGCTAGCATTCCAACCCTTGGGTCCCATTGATGTTGTGTTATCTCTTGCAAAAACACATACATATTCTTCCTCTGTTCAGTCTGAGGTCAACAAATCCACCAGATTCATTGAGCAGATTTAGTACATCCACCAATAGGTCCATGAGATTTTTGCAGAAAGCTAATGCTAAGTACAAACAACGCCATGATCAACACCGGGTACCACACAAGTTTTAGGTGGGAGACAAGGTCTAGTTACATTTGCAGAAAGAATGCCTTATAGATCCCCATCGAAAGCTCCTTCCACTTCTCTATGGGCCTTACACTATTACCAAGGTTGTGGGTGACAATAGTTATGAGCTCAACACTCCCCCCTTCCTTGGCTTCCACCTAGTGTTCAATGTGGACCTCCTCCGACCATATTTTCCACCATTATTGGACACCTCGGATATCGCAGAACAATTGATACTAACATAGCTAAACCCTGACTGCATGGAACATGCATCCAATGATCATATAGTGGACACACATGTCAAGGGCACTCGCCAGTAGAGGATCCATATTTATCAGGTTGTCAAGGTAGGACAACTCTTGCACCAAGGCAAGTGGCTCACTCGGAGTCAAATTCAATAGAAATTTTCTCACCTGATGGGGGAGTTCAATGCAATGGAGACCGTTTATTCCTAAAGGGGAGGACTAATATAGGTGGATATTGGTGGCCACCCACCTATTCCAACTGGCTTCTCTTGACAATTTTTAGTTCAACACTTTATTCTATAATTATTTGTAATTGTGGGTTCTACACTTCTGGGGTTGTCTAAAGCCCTACACAACTTCCAGGTGGATATTTTTGGCCTCCCACCTAATCCAACTGGCTTGTTTTGGAATTTTTCATGTCAATACATCTTTCTATACTTCCAAGGTCGTTTTGGGGACCTAAACACTGTTTTTATTTCTTACCATAGTCAAACTGTAGACGGAGTTAGATTTTGATGATATAATGTTTATTTCTCGAAAATACCTTTCCAACGGGCTATCATGTGCCTAAAATGGAGGTTGTATGCAAAATTTATGACCCTGAGAGGTTGAGGTACCAACTTACCCATCGGGGCCCACATAAATTTTGGCATTTCATCTCCTAGGGTTAGGTTTTTGGATTTCTAGGGTTTTGGCATTCCCAAGTAATGTTAAAAAGGCCTCTGGAGACTCTTTGTTATCATTCTACTCAGATTGATGCACGTAGAAGCCACATCTCTTTTCATAGATAGCTACCACCATTCGAGCAAGTTTTTTTTAGTTCTGTAGTTTTACAGTTTTAGACTATTTTATTTATTCAATAGAATTTATTGTTCATTGGATATCTATTGTGTTCTACATATATCTATGTTATTGTATTGAGTCTATTATTGATTTTGTTCTGCTCATAAATCTGGATCACTAAAGGGACTGATGCCACTAACATATTGATTAGAATAGTATTCCCACCTAACATGATAGAAAATAGAGGAAGAAACCCCAGACATTGATTAGGTATTATGTCGAAATCCAAAAACTTACTCATAGTTGAAACAAGCTTGGTAGAACCCTAATCATACCAAGTGGAGGAGGATAAAATAATTGCAGAGGATCCTTCATCTACAACACATAGATGAACGTATTTCAACATAGATTCAACCAAAATTGTTATCTAGAAAGGTGTAGAAGAAGGAAAGCAAGGCTCCACAATATTATTCCAATCAAAAGAAACCATCCAAGGAATGGGAGGGGGCATACTTGAATATATTGGAATGCCCCATTGCTCAAAAGGTACTAAACTGGAAATGCTAAATACATAGTTACAAGACTCATCACTCCCTGAAAGGAGAGTGAGATCAACTGAAGATTGTGGCAGCTTGACCCTTTTGGAATAGTGATCACTCTCCAACAGAAGAGTGGGATCGAATGAATATTGCATTGACTCTACCACTTCCTCAACCACTGGTTGAGTAGGATGTGATACAACAAGGTCAAGAGACGCATCACCATCCAAAACGAGAGTAGTATCAGTGGAATATTGAATTGGCATGACCATTTCATCAACCAATGATTGAATAGATTGTTGGGAAACCAAAGATGAATCAGAACTAGAAGGGCCTTTAGACAAGGAACACACTCTTCATACCACTTGAATATCAAGTCACATATGATTAATATGGTCTCCATCATAAATATTACAAGGGAACTTGGGCTTACTTCCTATACATCTAGGATTATCAATAGTATTAATGCCCCTAAAATGACTTGCAACAACCGATGGGTTACTCCAAGCATGACCTGCATAGGCTAGGAGATGATCTCCAACATGACTTGCATAGGTTGGTGAGATTTTTCCAGTATGAATAACACTGACTATACTCTTTCCCCCAACATGACTTGCAGTAGTTGGTTTCTTGTCTTTAACATGAGTCGCAGAGGTTGTTGACAGGTCTCCAACATGATCAAAAGAGGTTTGTGACTAATTCCAGTATGACCTGCAGTGACTGGAATTTTTCTTTGAGCGCGACTCGCAGTGGTTGGTTGCTTACCCCTAGCATGTCTAGAAGAGGCTGGGTGCAGGTCTCCAACATGACTAGCATAGGTTGGTGACTTCTTCTTCTTACTCTTATTCTTCCTATTACTTTCATACTTTTGGTTACTAGTACCAATACTTTCACTAAAAGAGGGAAAAAAAGGAGCAGACTTCACTGGTGCAGAAGATAAAGGATCAACATCCATTCGATTCCCATGACATAAAGTGCTTATCTAATAAGCATCAAGAGAATTTGGGACATTCAGAGTGGTCCACAACCAAACTAGTAGTCCTACATTCAACCCCAAGAATGTTCGAAGTGGCCATTAAGGGGGCACCATCATTTGAAAAGAAAGGAAAAGCATAAGAATACCCTTGGGCAGGGGTCCCTTGGTTGGTATCCTCCAAAAATTTGGCCATAACTTTCTTATGCACAGGTTCATCCCTCACAAAATTGTTCATGTCCATAAAAGTCTCTTGCATTGACTCTAGTGAACAAGTGGTATAAAAACCCATTCCTTCTAGCAGTAGGCTCCACACTTTCAAGAGATAGACCAGGGGTCCTTCTTGACCAATGGAGCATTTATTCAACCAACCTAAGTCAACAATCCAAAAGTGGAGACACTGAAACAAAATAAGGCCAACTATACAAAGAAACACTCCAATAAAAATCCCTAAGAGAAACATCGCAAGCAAACAACTTTTCCAAATTTTCAACCCAGGTGGATAAGGTCCTGAGTCCAAAGCAATGAAACGGTGGAAATGGACACTCCAGATGAAGAAACGGGTTTATTAAGTCTCGTGGACCAATGAACGAAGGAGTGAGAAGTAGTTATCCCAACCTCCACTGACCAACCATATTCGGTGCAAGCACCTATGCTTCTTAGGGCACCCTCTAGCATTATTGAAAAGTGTGATATGAAATCTTCCCCAGGTACCCTGACAAACGTGTGTAGTCATTTATGATATCCTTGGGAAAAGAAACTAAGTTAACTAACTTGTAGTTAGCGTCTGAGGGGTACAATCGATAGTCAGGATTGATCATATGGGCAAGGTAACAAATCAAGAAGCTTCAAAAGCACCACCTCTCATGGAGGTAAAGGCACTAGTGAAACCCCCAATCTACGATCTCTCCACTATGGTCAACTAAGCTTTGGAGGGGAATATCCTTGACTTTCCTTTGCATGACCTCATGTTTAGATTCTTTGTTAGAGGAGGCTCCCAACTATACTTATATGATAGTTGGATTTAATCCCTCCCTAGATCACACTCCTACATTTGTTTTCCATCCTTAGAGAAATTAACTCTCCAACCTAAACCAAGGCCCTAGCCTAAACTTGTTTGTGGACCCTAGAAACAAAGTCTAGTACATTTTAAGTTTAGCATTCATTTTAGTGGTTGTTCTTTACTCAAAGGGTAAGGAGGTGAAACTAATGTTGTTTGAGACTCTTGCAAAAAATGAAACTTATAAGAACACTGGAAAATAAAACTTTACACTAATTCTTCAAATGAAAAAGAGTTTGAAAAATAAAATGCATGAAGAATCCTTCAAATGCAAGTTTATTCTTTTCGATGCAAGATGACAATGCAACCTTTTGAGAAAATCAAAAGAAGAAAACAAAGGATGTTCTTTCTTATTTTTCTTTTGAAATTATTTAAGGTGAGAAGAAAAAACAGTCCTAGGCTAACATCTTTTTCTTTTTCAAATAATAATGTAAAACAATGCAAAGAAAGAAAGATACCTAACTAGCAGAAAAACTAGGTCTTTTTTCGTTTTCTTTCTATCAAAGAAAAACTAACAAAAGATGATAAAAGAAACTGTAGGATACATGATTCTTTTCTCCCCCCCCTCGGCCATGAGGGGGAATTTTTTTTTAAAATGCAAATCATTCCGCTTTAAAATGAAAGTTAAAAGTAAGCCAAGAACACTAGGAAACCAAGAGCCAGATCGTTCCTGCGACTTCAAAGTTTTCAAGGACTTGAGGAAGAAAAAAGAAATAAGAAAGACACCCAGGAGGCTCATCCAAAACTGAACAACCAACCAAAAACTTCAATATGAGAGAGAGGTTTTTCAAAATAAAAAAGCTTACACAAGTCTATGACTGTGTATATTAGGTCTCACAGATATCTACGGGTCATACACTAACAACTCGCGGATGTCTGCAGGTTATAAAGGAGCAACTCACAGATGGGCTTAGAATTTTAGAAAAAATTAAAAGGCACTCCAGAAGGGAGGCTTCCAGAAACTTGATAAAAGTTTCTAAAAGGATAGCTCTTTATAAAGAAATTCCAGAAAAAACATAAAATCACAACAATAAGAGGAAAACAAGAAACCCTAAGATGGACCCAAACTAGGAACAATTCCCCAATATGGTCGCCAATTCTTGTTGGGTTTGGGTTATATTTTTTGTCGGGCGTGTAGGGGGGTAATAGGGGGGACATATAGGCCCCTCCTTAGGGGGTTGCAGGGGGATGGTAGCACCCCTATGCGGGGTTTCGAGGGCAGCGCCCCTGAAATTTTTTTCCTTGGTTTTTGTGTCCATTTTTGGGTGGTTTTTCAACACACGGTTTTTCACCAATGGTTTTATATTTCTGGTTAAGGAATTAGGGTTGTTGACTATTCCAGGTCATTGAATTAGGGTTTTGGATGTCTTTGATTCCGATATGTATATTGTAGGTAATAAATGTATGGTGTGAATGAATATAGAATACATTGGTTTTCTTGGTTTGGGTTTCTATGGGAAAAATATTTGTGTAATGTGTGTATTTTACATTGCATCTTTTCTATTCTTTTATTGAAATTTTTTTGCAGTAAATTATTGTACAAGGTTAAAATATACATTTTGTATCAGAGAAATTATTGGCTTCAGAGGGATGCCTTTCTGGTGAGGGGTTTGGCTCGAGACTATGATAATCCTTATTACAGTGGGAGATCTGAGGTATTTCTTCTTTAATTCAAAAGAAATGGCGATGAATTCAAAAATAGATATCAAGAAATTCAATGGGAAACATTTTGAGATGTGGAAGCTAAAGATGGAAGATTTTTTGGTAGACATAAATCAATGGATGGATCCAGATACTACAACTATAGGAATGCCAATAGATGATTGGAAAAGGTTGGATAAGAAGGCAAAGAGAACAATCTGATTATGTCTATCAGATTTAGTATTATTGAACATGTCAGGGGAAGCTAAAACCAAGGAGTTATGGAATAAGTTGGGGAACTTGTATCAGTCTAAGTCCCTAGTAAATAAGCTATACCTATGGAAGAAGTTGTATAACATGAGGATGAGAGATGGATACTTGGTGACAGAACATCTGAACACCTTCAATATTGTGGTAAGTCAGTTATTATCTATTGAGATTAAAATTTTAGATGAAGATAAATGTATCAAATTATGTTCTCTTTACCAGACTCGTGAGATAGTCTAGTTGTGGCCATAGGTATTAATACAACTACCTTGAGTTTCTATGATGTCGTCTCATCCTTGTTTTCAGAGGAGATAATATGGAAGAACATGAAAGGATAGAGCACATATACATTATTTGCAAGAAGACGCTCCCAGTATAGACATATATCTACGTCCTCAAGGGGAATATCTAAGTAAGGGTAGATCTAAATATCCCAGAAAGTTTGTAAAGGTATGCTAGAGATGTGGAAAATAAGGGAACTTCAAGAAGGAATGTATATCCAAAAGGATTGGGAAAGTGAAGGTATCTAAGGGTGCTCCCTCTACAGAAGAAAATACCTCCAAGGAAGAAGGAAGGGATTTGTACTTGGCTTCTTCAAGAGCACATGCATATCAAAGGCATGGTTGGTTGAATCAGGCGAATCCTTTCATATGACTCCCCATAGGGAGTGGTTATGTGAATATGAAAGGTATTATGGTGGTAATGTTTTCCTAGGTGATGAATAGACAACTAGAATCATAGGATGAGGAAAAGTAAAGTTGAGGCTCATATAATATGGAAGGATTAGAACACGCAATGGTGTTTTGCACATCCCATGATTGGCCAAAAATTTGATTTTTGTAAGGAAAATGGGAGATGCAGGGGTAAAAACGGTATTTGAAAAAATGGTTCAAGGAGAAATGGTGTTGCTGAAGGGAGTTCAGATTGGAACTCTGTATAATACGGAAGGAATCACTATTAGTAATGGGTGTAATAGTTCCATTGTTCTTGATATTGGAGAGGAAGAAGAAAAAACTCCTATAGTTTCTAGAGAAAAGGTAATGTCGTGGCATCAAAGACTGGGGAATATCAGAGAGAAAGGTCTTTGAATACTACATGGTAAAGGTATGCTTGAAGTTATGCCTAAATTATCTTTGGATTTTGATTTATGTGAACATTGTGTATATGGGAAGCATAATCGGTTAAGATTTCCTTCTGGTGCAACGAGGGAAGAAGGAATTTTACAGCTAGTGCACAATTATGTGTTTGGACCTGTTTCGATTCCATCATTTGGAAAATCTCTTTACTATGTCTCTTTTACAGATGACTTCTCAGGGAATAGTTAGATATATTTCTGGAGGAATAAATCTGAAGTCTTTGACATGTTTAAAGAGATTAAGGCTCTTGTTGAGAATCAAACAAAGAAAAGAATTAAGTTGTTGAGGACAGATAATGGTGGAGAGTTATGAGGAAATGAGTTTGAAGAATTATGTAAGAAGTGTAGTATAGAAAGGAAGAATACTACTCCATATACACCTCAATAGAATGGAGTTGCAGAAAGGATGAACGAGACGTTGATGGAAAAAACAAGGTGCATGGTTAGTGGTGTCGGGTTAGGGAAATAATTATGGGCAGAGGCATTGGGTAATACATGTTAGCTGGTCAACATATCACCCTCATCAACACTGTATCACAAGACACCAAAAGAGGTATGGACTAGTAAGAAACCTTCTCTCACACATCTCAAGGTATTCGACTGTGAGGCCTATGTTCATGTTCCAAAGGATAAAAAGAGTAAGCTAGATAAGAAGGCTGAAAAGTATATATTTATTGGATATAAAGTGTTGAACACACCACCCACACTAAGAGGGGGGGGGCTGAATTAATGTGTGGACTTTTCTAACTTTTCTTCTTGCAAGTTAGCAATTAAAACATAATTGTACAAATTAAGAACAATTAAATCGTAATCACAGTGGACAAGAGATACCAGATGTTTGTATAGTGTATGTGTATATATGTGACTATAGTAATAAGAATTTTCCCAACACCAACTATTTTGTATCAGAACCAACTGAAGTAAGGAGCACCAACTCCTAGGAGAGCACCAAGTCTCAAGAGAGCACCAACTCTCAAGAAAGACCCAACTTGCCACAAGACCCAGCTTGTTGATAGAACATAGTCTATCCAACTAGAGTTCATATAGTAATTCAAATCTAGTAGCAGTGATCCATTATTGAATCAACTCTATTTCATGATCAGAGGTATATCATCAACACTCATTACCGCACTTCATCTTCTCTCTGAAATTCACACATTCTTCACTTCTTCTTTCCTCTGATATTTGTGCCTTCTTCACTTCTTCTTCTCTCTGATACTTGCACGAACCTCAGGTCTGTATCCCCTTAATTTTTCTCCGCAGGCCACTCATTCTTAGCGAGCCTATATTTTCCACAAGCACATCTTCTTCCCCAAGCACACATCTAGTGAACCAATCATGGTTGTATTTATACTTTCTTATGCTCAAAACTCCTTTAAGTTATTGGGATGGCTTGTGCAACAAGTTATAACTGACTTGTCCATTTACAACAACTTTGGGACCACCATAGATCATCATTTCGGGTCTTTAGCTTTAAAATTGGCATCCCCTTTTACTTTCATAAATTGATCACAGGTATGGATCAATTTCCTTCGTCTCTGTGATAACAGAAATCAATGCTTCCTTCAAACCATGGATCAAACCAGTCTTATCAATTTAAGAGACGCATTACATTCTTCCCTTTAAATCTCTTTACCATATGACCAATGGTGGTGACCTCACGTGACCATGTGATTGTGGCCGTGGCCAAAGGTGGTTTGAAATCAAACTACATTTCGCCCCACAATTTACCTTATGCCTCCATGTGTCCTTTATTCATAACCATGGTTTCGATTGCAGCCCACCCTCAACTTATTAAATTTCATGCACATTCAATTCCCACAATGCGACAGGACCGTTGATCTCACAATCTTGACAATGCTCCTGGACTGATGGTTCAGATTTGTTCTTTCAAGCTCTGCGGATCAGATCTAGCCTTCCTAAATCAACAGTTGTGATTTATTTTAGGATCCGGGCTTCAGGAGTTTCAACTCTCAAACCCTTCTTTCCTCTGTATGCCAATCTTTCAGAGTCGATGATATGCAAACAATTGTCCTTCTCAATCAACAACTATATCAATGGTCTTGTTTCCCCTTTCTTGATCAAGGGTTGAGATCTCCTTTGGGTCTTTGGACTTTGAATATTTCAAATCTCAACCACTTTTTTCCTCCATACGTCAATCTTCCAAAGCTGACAATCTATTGACGCGTGTCCCTTTCAGATCAACAACTGCGATCCTTTCACGTCTCTGGACTTCATAATTCTCAAGTCTCAACTTTCACTATAGTATGATCAACGATTGAGAATACTCTTGAAGTGATATTCATATTGGATGATTTGTGTCCACTTCGGGACTTCGAGACTTTAGGCTAATAGTTTCTCCATTTTCCTTCGGAGTGATCACCTGCTGAGTAAGTCATAAGTGGTGGAGACCGCTTGTTGTTGGTTAATACTTCCACTTACACTATCCTTCCACTATAGTATATCAATGGTCAAGAATGCTCCCAAAGTGATCTTCAGATCAGACGTTTTGTTTCCACTTCGAGACTTCGGCATTCAAGACTTCAGGAATTTGGGCAAGTGTCGGTGGTAAAAATCCCGAAGTAAAACTCTCAGAGTGATTTAACTTACTTACATCACTTGATGATGTGTCACAAGATGATTAGCTTCCACGTGTCACTCAGATTCGTGATTTGCACATACCTGAAATGTCGATTCAACTTGACACTTGTCATTGTCTGATTGCACCATCTGTTCTTGCTGACGTAGTCTTGCTGACGTGGATCTCCTCATGTGGCACATGTTCTTCTCCTGGATCTAACGATTGTCCTAACTCCCGAAATGTATCTTAGATTGACGACTGCGAGTGACTTTGGAACTTTATCCTTTGGGACTTTAGGACTTTTGACATTTGTTGGTGGTGAAACTCCCGAAGTGACGTAACTTACTCACGTCACGTGTTGACATGGCATGGGCCGATTTCCTCTTGACACTTGTCATCATTTGATTATTCCATCTGTATTTTCTTATGTGGTTTGTTGACATGGTTTGCCAACATGGTTCTCTTTGATCTAATAGTCATCATATATTCTCTAGATACGATGGTCCTTATTCATTTTGGATTTTGGGACTTCGGGTAATTTGACTTTTCAAGTCGCCAATTCTTCCGAATTGAGATTCCCCGAAAAATAACCTCCTCGCAACTTTAGACCTAAACTAAATGTTGTTTGTCGATCATATTATTAGATCGATGGCTCAATCTATCTATGATGATTCTTTTCTATCTTATCCTGTCCTTACACTTAGAATGATCCAACAGTTGTCGGGTATTCTGGTATTCGAATTCTCAACCCTTTTTGTCCCTCTTATCCTATCCTTCCACTTTAAAGTGATCCAATGGTTATGAATACTCTCGAAGAAAATCCACGATCAAGGATGATTATAGAACCACAACCTGTGAGTGATTTAACTCGTCACCCAAACTTCACAATTTGAAGTTGTGCGTTTTTGGTGAGTCAACCCCAATCATCGATCTTCGAAGCTATAGGATCAGACGGTCCTGAATAATTGTGGGATTGGAACTGGCGAGTGATTTAATTCTCCTTCCGATCTCTGCAATCTATCCCTATCATTGATCTCACTTGCAGATCTGATGGTCACAATCCTCCAATGGTCCTCAAGCCCACAGTCACTCATATGACCGGCCTCCGTAATATGAGACAATCAACACAGGCGATTTCTTGATCGGACGACTGCTGAGGCTTCTCACCTTGAGCTTACACTTTTTCTTTTGATATTTGATCTCTGCATATTGTTTTCTCCTCCTCTTGATCTTACGCTTCCTTTCGATCTTTGATCTCTGCATATCATTCTCTCCTCCTCCCGAGCTTGCGCTTTTGATCTCTGCATACTATTTGACATTTTCTACTAACTGATATATTGTTGACATCAATGAAAATTTCATCTATGATATATCACAATGATAATTCATCATAACAACAACTCATCACATCATAATGACATCGACTGTTGACATCAATGACAATATGTCCAACATAAATATGGTCTCAAAGGTTATAATATTTGGAACCCAAAAACTAAGAAGGTTGTGTATATCTAAGATGTGGTATTTATAGAAATGAAGGATTCTTTCAAATAGGAAGTCCTACCAAGTAAGGAAGAACTAGAAAAAATAGAGTTTGATCCAAAGGATGATGAATCAGACTCTAGAGAAGAACATGAATCAGAAGAAGAAGATCCTCATACTCCAGTATTGAGGATATATGTGCGGGGGAAAAAGATACCGGAAAGGTATACTCCATTTGATTTCCTTTCAAATTTTTCTTTGTCTATTGTTGATGATGATCTAGAACTGTTAGGGAGGTAGTGGGTTCAGAGGATGGAAAACTATGGAAAAAGGACATGGTTGAAGAAATGAAAACCTTGGGAAAGAATGAGGCTTGGGATCTAGTGGAGTTGTCGACTGGAAGAAATCCCATTGGAAGAAAATGGGCATTTAAAAAGAAGTTGAATGCTTAAGGAAAATTGGATAAATACAAATCTCGGTTAGTAGCAAAGGGTTATTCCCAGGTTGAGGGAATTGATTTTGGTGAGATTTTTTCTCCTATTGCCAAGTTAACTTTTATTAGATTTTTGTTTTCTGTTGCTGCTGCATTTGATTTTGAAGTAGAATAGATGGATATGAATAAAACATTCCTACATGGGGATATGGAAGAAGAAATCTACATGAAGCATCCAAAAGGATTTGTTGTGAAAGGAAAGAAGGAGATGGTATCCAAGCTGAAAAATTCCCTGTATGGTTTAAAAGAATCACCAAGGATGTGGTATAAAAAATTTGATACTTACATGTCGGGACTTGGCTTCAAAAGAAACAAAGAGGGTCACTGTGTGTATTTTAAATTAATTGGTGATCATTTGATTTTTTTTGGTCTTGTATGTGGATGACATGTTCTGAGAGGAAACAACAAGGAGATTATCCAGGATGTGAAAAATCAGTTGTCCTATAAATTTGACATGAAATATCTTGGTGCTGCAAATTTCATTTTGGGCACGGAAATTAAAAGAGATTGGAAAAACAAGAAACTATGGTTAAATCAAAGAAAATATATTGAGACAATATCGTAAAGGTTTAATATGAAGGAATGTAAACAGGTCAGGGTCCCAATTCATGTAGGTGTAAAGTTATTTGTGGATCAGTGTCCCAAGACACAAGAATAAGAGGAGGACATGTCTCTTGTTCCATATGTGAGTGCGGTTGGAAGTTTGATGTATGCAATGGTTTGTACTAGACTAGACATTTTACATGCAGTGGGAATTTTGAGCAGGTATATGTCAAAACTAGGGAAGGAGCATTTGAAAACAATAAAGTGGGTTTTTAGGTATTTTCATGGCACTGCTAGCTATGGATTGAGATATAAAGGAAAACCAATATTGGAAAGAGTGTTGGACATACATGGCTTTGTGGATGCAGACTGGGCTGGAGATATGGATTGTAGGAGATCTACAAGAGAGTATGTGTTTAACCTGTTTGGAGGACAAATTAGTTGGATGAGCAAAAACAAATTATGTAGTGGAACTTTCAACTACAAAAACTGAATACATGGCAGCCACACATGCAAGAAAGGAAGAAGTATGGTTACAAAGATTGTGTTCAGGTATTGGGTTGGTACAACAAGCTGTAAGGATATATTGTGACATTCATAGTGCAATTTTTCTGGCGAGGAACCCAACTTATCATTCAAAGACAATGCATATTGATGTTCAATATCACTTTGTGGGAGACATGGTTGAAGAAAATAAAGTGTTGCTGATGAAGGTGGAGACTTTAAATAATGTTGTAGATTCATTAACAAAATCTGTGAGCACTAAGAAGTTCTCTTGGTCTAGAGGATCTATGGGCATTGTTGCCCTGGATTGTTGACTATGTAACCCTATAGCTGTAATAGACCTATTTCCCCCAACTTGTAATTAATCATTAATTATGATCACCATGCTATGGCATGGGAAAAATGTAAATGTATTGTTTTTTAGATTTCCAATAACTAATTATGGGGGTGAATCCTCGAAGTATTGGTCATGATATCACTAGAGGAAAGAGTGAGGAAATTTTGGAGAGGGTTCATTATGTCAAAATGACCCAAATTTCTCTTTGTTGAAATAATAAGCCTCATCTTGATCCTAAGGAGAAATCAGTTAATAAGAAAAATACTAGTGGTTGAACAATCAACTACCCCCCTTAAATGGAAGCATGGACGGTCTGGATGAGGAGGTAGAAAGCTATCATCCTAAAGTACCATAGAGGGAAGTTTTTCCTGTAGGCCCAGACTAACCCAAGTTTCCTTCTGACAGAAGGAACAAGACAGGTCCAAAACTTTCATGAGGAGGATAAAGGCATGAAATAATACACGCGAAGAAATACAAGAAGGGGATGCACCAAGGGGATTTCACAACCTAGATATGAAGAAGAAAAGAGGAAGAGCGTGCAAGGCTCTCCAGCTGAGAAGAGGAACTAGAATCTTGATAAGTTTTTTTGGTTACTGGATAGAACGAGAGAAAGGATCTCTGAGAATTTGCAGAAGACATGACATGAGCATAAGTTTGCGATCTTGATGTTGAGGGAGCATATGATAAACCTAGTAGACATTGCAATAGATAAAGAACCTCTGAGAAAATTCAAAGGTTCCCTAGTAATATTATGTCTTGGAATGGGGGTGGCTAGAGCGCAAAGAGTGAATGCCTCTAAGCCTATGGTTGGGTGGAGAGGCTAACATCCACAGTCAGTTGTTCGGATATCAAATGTAATAGATAAATGTTTCATTTACCCTGTGCACTTAGATTGAAATGCATGTTTTGAATGTCCAAGTTTACTTATCTATGAATTAATTGGGTAATGTTATGTTATCTACTTTAGTATTTATATTTCTGTGCGTACATTTTATAGTTGAGGGAATGAACCTTTGATATTCTATAAATTTAAAATTATTTCTCTTTTTTAATCCTGGTGCAAGGAATACACATATACTCGACTGAGTATAAAATCTCGAAGGAGAGACTCGCGCACAGTGTGCAAGGCCAACATTTAGTGAAGCGTTGAAAGGTTCAAGGTGAGGGAGCAAAAGGAGTGTGCGAGAGACTTTTCTAAGTCTCAATATCAGGAAAGATAGTGAGATTTAGGTCTCGAAAGGGAGGATTATTGTATTTGGAGGACAAACAGATGAGATCTATTTGGGAGGAACGAAAGTATTTCACGACCATTGGGTCTAGAGAAGAAGCACACGTGATAACCCCTCGAGTCTTTCGTGTATAAATTTTAATACAAATTATGTATTGCCTGGATTCTCTTGATCTAAAAATTATATGCCATTGTTAAATACATAATTGCTTCTACAAATATTCTTGTGGAATTTAAAACATGATCGCCAATTAAAATATGATTCAAGAAGAAAGATCAATCATACATAACACATATGTTTTACCAGGAAATCATAAAGCTAAAAACCCCACTATCATATATTATGTATATATCATGGATCATGAAACAATATCATACAAAACTCTACTCCAAGAGTTCTCAATACAATATACAATAGTCTCACACTGTCATATAAAAATTGACAAATTCATGTGCCAATTTACTGCTTCTAGACAACCTACCTCCTCTGCGCAATCCCTACTAATGGAAATCCCTTTAATGAATGCATTCCTCTTGCATAGGCTATGAAATCCTCATGGGCACATCCAATGTGTGTGTGGTTGCATGAGTGCACCCACTAAATTCAAAACTGATAGTCAAACTATCCCTTTCATCTGTTATCTAAACTGGGTCTCCACTAGATCTAACATGCATGTAGTTAACAATGGTAAATCTTCAGTTGCATGTGAGACCATTGATTGTGAATTAATTAATAAGTAATTCACTAATCTCTTACTAGTGTAAGTTCAGTTACAACTAGTACAACTGATCTTAGCTCACTTAACTAAGTTAAACTACTTTACAACTCACATAACTACACATCCAACTCTGTTACAACTTCAAATCACTCAGTTACAACTAATTTGACTTGCATGTCTCACCAACCAACCTTTGAACTCGAATTTCCTATAGCTAACTAATTTTCCACTTCAGTTAACTATTTCCAAGTTCTCATTGAGAATAGATTAATATTTATTGTCTAACTATTATTAAGGGATAATAATAGTCGACATACATCTATAAATAGAATTTGCTCATCATCTAAAAATAGACTTCCACCTAAAAATAGCCTGAGGCTCCATCCTAGTGTAGGTGCATAATTTCCACTAGGATCTTCTTGTTGAATCTCAACACTCCCTCTCCACAAGAAAGGGATTATCCTTCACCCTGATTCTGTCTCTATGGTATTCGAATTTTCTCCTGGTGAGCACCTTCGTCAAAATGTCTGCATCCTGATTTTCCATAAGAATGTACTGAAGCAACATGATCTTCTGCTGCACATAATCTCTAATATGATGATACCGGATATCTATATGCTTAGATCTATCATGAAACACAAGATTAATCGAGAGTTTAATGAAACTCTGATTATCACAATGAATCATTGTCGAATCTAAATGAGAACTAAACAAACCAACCAAGATCTTTCTCATCTAGATAGCCTCACATGCATCTTGACTTGCTGCCATGTATTTCGCTTTTTTTGAATTGAGTGCCACGGTTCTATGTTTCCTTCTGTACCAAGAAACAACTGTAGATCCGATACTAAATATCCCCCATGACGTGCTCTTTCTGTGCCTTGGGCTGCCCGCCCAATCTGCATCCGTGAAGCCATGCAAATTCTCCTCATCCATCTGTCTGTACCATAAGCCATACTCATATGTGACCCTCAGGTATCTCAGTACATGCTTACTTGCCTTCCAAAAGAGCTTGGTAGGATTAACCATCGCTTGACTCAGTTGGTTAACCGCATAGTAAATGTCTGGTCTTGTGTTTACTAGATACATTAGCGAACCCACTAACTGTCGATAGAAAGTAGCATCCACTACCTCTCCAGAAGTAGCATCCTCTTTCTTCCAGTTTCTTGGAAGAGGAGTATCCATGGGTTTGCATCCCTCCATGTGAAACTTACCCAGTATCTCCCTTGCATACTTGCCTTGAGACACAAAAAGTTCACCATCTCGCTACCATATTTCCAATCCAAGGAAATAATGAAGGAGGTACATATCCTTCATCTTGAACTCCTTTGCAAGGTCCTCCTTGCATGAGTGTATCAATTGCTCATCACTAGTTAGTATTAAATCATCAACATAAAGAAAAATGATTAAAAGATTACCCTCCACCACAATTTGGTATAGGTTTGCATCCGCTTCACTTTTGGTGAAGCCTATTCCAGTGAAATAGCTATCTATCCAAGTGTACCAAGCACGAGGTGATTTCTTCAGCCCATACAGGGCTCTTTTGAGTCGGCACACATGTGAATCACTGCTGAATATCTAAAATCCTTCAAGATTCTCTATGTACACTTCTTCCTCAATGATCCCATTGAGAAACATAGTTTTTACATCCATCTGATGAATGTGCCAACCCATCTGCGCTGAGAGTGCAACGATGGATCTTATGGAAGATTACCTTGCAATAGGTGAAAAGGTCTCATCATAATCTATCCCCTCGATCTGTGAGAATCTCCGGGACACAAATATGGCCTTGTATTTATCCACACTCCCATTAGCAGCTTGAGTTACCTTGTAGATCCATCTCAAACCTACCACTGATTTGTCGACTGGTGTTGGGACAATTTCCCATGCACTTTTTTTGACAATGGAGTCATACTCCTCCACCATTGCATCAACCCAAGTGGGATCCTACACTGCTTCCTGAAAGGAAGATGGTTTAGTCACAATACATTTTATCATGAGAGGCATGTATCCAGTAAATCGATCAAGAGATTGTCTCTATCCGCACTGTGAAGTAGGTGCTCCTACATTATGTGTAGCATCTAGTCTCAATCTATACGCTTATGTAGTGTGCTTTCTGCCATTTCTGATGGATGGATCTACATGAGTGGCTTCCTCCACTTCATTAACCTCCTCATGTGGTTGATCCACATCTTGAGACTCATCTTTGGGAACCGACAGTTCCTCCTCTGCATGCAAGCCTAACTCCCTCTCAAGTGACAACCACATGGATTTCCCCTCATCGAATTTTATATCCCATCGCATAACAATAATCTTACTGTTAGGCAAATACACACGATAATTATGGGGTGTTTCTTTGTACCCCAAAAATATCCCAAATTCAGCAGTCAGCACCAACTTCTTCCTGGCATTCTTAGTCACATGCACATAAACATATGAGCCAAAAATCTTAAAATAGAAACATCAGGTTTCTTACCAGTGAAAGCTTCTTCATGTGTACTCATGCCAAGTACTCTATGAGGACAACGGTTTTTCTTCTGCCAACAAATGCATTGGTAGGCCCTGATCATGCAACATCGCTCATGATGCACCCACGATCATTCTGTCCTTCCTCTCTGCGACCCCATTTTGTTGTGGGTTATGAGGCGCTATGAGTTCTCTTCAAATTCATTCTTTGTTTCATAAGTCTTTGAATTTGTTAGAGATGTATTCTCCACCATTATCACTCCTCAGAGCCTTCACTTGCTTCCCTGACTCTTTCTCCACCAATGCTTTAAACTCACAGAACTTTGAGAATGTTTGATCCTTCTTCTGTATGAAGAAGATCCAAAATTCACGAGAAAAGTCATTAACAAAAATAACATAATACTTATGTTTTGTTGTTGAAGCAACCAAGAATGATCCACACACATCTATGTGAATTCTCTCTAGGATCACCAAATCATGGTTCTCCTTTTCATGAAAGGTGGACTTTACATACTTCCCCATGGTGCAACCCTTGCACTGATCTAACTAAGAAAGTGTTCCCATTGGAATTCCAGTAGATATTTGCTGCATGATTTTCAAGGCTCCATGATGAACATGACCCAATTGCTTGTGCCATAATTCACCCTCATCCCATCTCACAACTTTTTCTGCCTTGCCCATCATGGAAGAACAACCATATACCTCCAGCTTTTTGAGATTCTTAACTTGAATCCCTGTATTCTTGACTTGACCTGTTGTTTTATGTTGCAGGAAGGATTTTCCATCGTTTAAAACAACATCATAGACTCTGTCCTCCAACATTGCGACTAAGACCAAGTTTTTCTTAAGACCTAGAACATTCATAACATATTTCAATTGAAATGGTTTACCTGAATCCCTCTGAAAGGTAATGGTACCAATGTCAGTTGCACTATATTGTCCATCGTCACCCATATCTATATGCATTTTGAGATCTCTCTCCTCCAAGTCATTGAAAATCTCCTTATCTCATGTC
The DNA here is from genome assembly GCA_009831015.1 of Picea engelmannii. Lineage (NCBI taxonomy): Eukaryota > Viridiplantae > Streptophyta > Pinopsida > Pinales > Pinaceae > Picea > Picea engelmannii. The sequence goes on along the minus strand of ML786455.1, from coordinate 442,875 downwards.
ATGTGGAAGGAAGCGCCACTATCCAAATACCACACCAATCCCAATGCACTTGATGCCATGCATGCAATAAATGAGAAGTCAAGTTAAAATTGCGAGGTAAGGGCCTCACCAGTTGCAACTCCAACAACCTTCTTCTTCTTCTTCTTCTTCTGCGGACAGTTAGTAGCGAGATGCCCATGTTCGTGATAGTGAAAACACTTCACTTTGGAAAAATCCAGCTTCTTGCCTTTAGACTCAGATTTTGAATGGAATTTCTTCCCCTTCCCTATACTTGCCTTGGAAGCCAAAGAAAAATCCTCTTCATCATCATTCTTTAATGAATATCCATCTTTGGTGTTCCACCTGAAATCCTCCTGCACCAAATCCAACCATAGTCGTTCCCAATCTGGAAATTTTTCCCTTCCATTGAAAAAGTCTTGATAACTGTGCCAATTTTTGGGAAGTCCTAAGAGAGCCAAGCTCACCAAATCATCATCAATGACTGTTATTCCCACACTCCCCATCTCATCCCGAAATTGGACAAATTTTGTGAGATATTTTGGAATGGAGTCGCCCTTCTCCATCTTGATATTCCTGAGTTTATCTTTGAGCTCCAATTTCCTATGGTCACCGCTGTTTTGGAATAGATCTATCAAAGTCTTCCACATTGCATATGTGTGTCTTTCCCATGGAGGTTTGAGACAATGTGGTCTCTTACTCCCTCAAATAGGATCCTTCTTACCTTTTCCACTTTCTTTTGCCATGCATCAAGATTTGCAGCATATGCAACATCTGGCTTTAGAACATTTTTGTCAATAAATTCCTTCAAGCCATTGTCTTCAAGTACTGCCTCCATCATTTCCTTCCAAGAAATGTAGTTCGAGATGCCCTTGAGGGCATACTCTAACCTCAAGCCATTGAAAGCCATTTCGATCTTGAATCAACTATAGCACCAAGAAAGTCTTTCTGCAAATTTGAATTCTATCCAATCACAAACTCAACTTCTGCAATTTCCTGTGCTTTGATACCATGTAGAAATTTTAATACAAATTATGTATTTCCTGGATTCTCCTGATCTAACAATTATATGCCACTGTTAAATACAAAATCATTTCTACAAATATTCTTGCGGAATTTAAAACATGATTCCCAATTGCAATATCAAGTAGAAAGATCAATCACACATAACACATATGTTTTACCGGTAAAGCATAAAGATAAAAACCCCACTATCATATATTATGTATATATCATGGATCATGAAACAATATCATACAAAACTCTAATCCAAGAGCTCTTAGTACAATATACAATTGTCTCACACTGTCATACACAAATTGACAAAATTCATGTGCTAATTTACTTCTTTTAGACAACCTGCCTCCTCTGTGCAATCCCTGCTAATGGAAATCCCTACAATGAATGAATTCCTCTTGCCTAGACTGTGCAATCCTCATGGGCACATCCAACGTGTATGCGGTTGCATGAGTTCACCCACTAAAGTCACAACTGATAGTCAAATTGTCCCTTTCACCTGTTATCTCAACTGGGTCTCAACTGGATCTGACATGCATGTAGTTAACAATGGTAAATCTTCAGTTGCATGTGAGGCCATTGATTGTGAATTAATTAATAATTAATTCACTGATCTCTCACTAGTGTAAGTTCAATTACAACTAGTACAATTGAGCTTAACTCACTTAACTGAGTTAAAATAATTTACAACTCACATAACTACACATCCAACTCTATTACAACTTCGAATCACTCAGTTACAACTAAATCGACTTGCATGTCCCACCAACCAACCTTTGAACTCGAATTTCCTATAGCTAACCGATTTTCCACTTCAGTTAACTATTTCCAAGTGCTCATTGAGAATAGATTAATATTTATTGTCAAACTATTATTAAGGGATAATAATAGTCGACATACATCTATAAATAGAATTTTCTCATCATCTAAAAATAGACTTCCACCTAAAAATAGCCTAAGGCTCCATCCTAGTGTAGGTGCATAATTTTCACTAGGATCTTCTTGTTGAATCTCAACATTTCGGACTTCGCAAGTTCGACGGATGTTGTATGAGTAGAAGAGGATGAATACCTTAGATAAAGGATTATATATGTTTAAGGAAAGATAAATTTTGATGCCCCATTCCTTAAAAAGGTACTTAAGGGGTTCGGTGTGTTACAAATTGGTATCAGAGCATGGAAACAACACTTGGACTGCTTGGGCTCACGAAAGAGTCAAGTTATTTTCTTTCTTTGAAAAATTTATGGGAGAAGGTGTATTACGCTACCCTATATAGAAGAGAATGATTCATATGTAGGCCTGGATGGGTCATAGAACACTCATAATACTAGTTTACCAAGGCTAAAATGAGTTTGCTGAGAGTATCATTGTCATACGAAAGTTATCTGCATAAGTTCATTGAAGGATGTAGATTAAAATTTAGATGGGATTTTACCCAACGAGTTTGAATCATGCTATTCTATGGAAAAGGAATCCTATAATTTATTTTGGGAAATGATAGCCAATCCTACATGAGTGGGACTATGCTGATGGGCACTAATAGCAAGACTTGGATGTGAATGGATTGAAAGGATCAGTAGCAGTAATTATTACTGCTTTAATGAAGGATTAAACCTTGTATATGTGTATGATCCCTCATGAACATAGGACTGATGGAAGTGGTAAGTTCGATTTACTTGACCTATAAGGAATGAAAACTGTTGTTGGAATAACCCAGTAAGCAAGTAAAAAGGAACCCTATAGATTGATAACAACCTTCATGAAGGTAGGATTGAAGTGACAAGAATAAGTTCAAAACATCATGGTTGTGCTAGAGTAGTGTATATCTGTATTAACTTAAGGATGTGTATATGCAAGAGGAATGGGTTGGGTGACCATTCTATGAAAAGGGAGAGAATGCACAACTCTTAGGTTTCGAAGGGAACTAATAAATGGAATTTTTGTTTTTGGGTACCAGAATTGCTGGGCAATGTTTTTCTAATCAATCTGATAAACAGAGTTGTAGAAATATAGAGTGATTGAGTGAGAAATCACAATATCCTCCCTTGCTTGGTGGGTAGAAAACTAATCTGGTAGAATTCATGTGGGAGGAGGAGAGTGACCTCCGTCCTTGACTGTTGTTGAACATAAGGAATAATTCTAGGTGTAATGGTTAAGATTGATTATTATATAAAGATAATCTGGAGCTCTGAACTAGAATAATTAGTAAGTAACATACTTCAAAATTGTATTTGGTCTTTAAGGGAATCGCCCAAATGTTATCAGACATTAAAATTTACTATAAATAAGGTAAAATGGTTTATTAAATGATGATCTTGTTGGCATGTTTATAGGAAAAGTGTGCTTGTCATTGATGGAAAGAACAACATCGATGTTGGCAGGTTTACATGCAGAGTGTGCGTGGAAATAAAAATAGCGAAGAAATAGAAGAGAAAGCTCGAGAAGATCAAGAGAAATAGCGTAGACTTGCATGCAGAGTGCAACTGTGTGCCAGGGTTGAGGTTAATTTCATTACCAAATCTCAGGAGAAATATCATTCTTTGAAATTCAGACGAGACCCAAAGTCATGAGGACTCACAGAACCTTTGACACTTAGAAATTTTTCCAATTCGGGAGGATGTGTAAGCTGAGGAGGAGGAGCGACAATGTTCATTGCATCACCAATCCCAAATACTTGATGTCTGTTAGATCAGAGTCCAGTGACTAGAGGAAGCACAGAGGAGAAGTACATATTTGATTTGTTGGATCTGAGCACTGAGGACCAACAACCGTCAGATCCAATATAATTGTGAAGAGGATAATGGCCGAGAGCCATCCTCCAACTCCACGAAATGAGAAATCGTGATGATATATGAACCATTGGATCTAGAGGACATGTGGCGAGAGATAAGAATTTTGTTGACTCACGAACTAGAAAAGTCAAAGGTAAGAATTGTAGGAACTCACAATGTCTGAGTTTGTGAGTTGATCTAGACCATTAGATCATGGGGAGTTGTGAGCCATTGATCTAATGCTTGCAAATATCGAGAAGGTGGGAGGAAAATACCCAAGGAGCTGGGAGCCGTAGAAATCCTAGCCGTTCATCTGGGAAGGACACATGGCAACTGATAAAGAAGATTCATAGAATCACGAAGTCTGACTCCGCAATATTGATCACAGTCATTGGATCGAGGAATGGTGTGGGACATTGATCTAGAGTATTTAGAATATCGAGAGTTGGAAGAGTCAGGGTTGGCTCACGTTCAAACACCTGACATGTGAAATCATGATTTGATTACAGTCGTCGATGAAAGGGAGAAATATGCACTGTTGATCTGATATGGAGTATTTTGTACTTCACGAGTTGGGAGAATCGAGGCAACTCACAATACAACTTTGTGAAACATGAAGTCCCGATAATATCTGGACCATTGTATCACAGAGGGTTGTGGGCTGTCGATCTGACACAGAGTGATGAATCAAGAATCGAGAGTTGGAAGAGTTAGCATTGGCTCACGTTCAGACACCCGACACATGAGGTCACGATTTGATCATAGTCATTGATGTAGGAAGGTGATATCTGATCCACAAACTTGAGAGGACAGATCTGAACCGTCCATTCAGGAGCACCGTCAAGATCGTGAGATTGATGGTCGTGCTCCATTGCAAGCCCATAACTTGCTTGGGCCTTAATTTTTCATGAGTGAGCCACAATTGAAACCACAGTTTTGGAGAAAGGACATGTGGAGGCTCGTAGTGAATTGCGGGGCGAAAAAGCGAGTTTCCCTCAAACCGCCTATGGACGCACCTGCAATCGTGTGTTGACGTGAAGTTCATAGCCCAAGGTCATATCGTGAAAAGGACCTAGCACTCACTAAAAGGATCTTGTGAAGCGCCTTTTGAATAAGAGTTTGGTCACCGCTGGTGGTCACGTGAAGGAAGGGGCTTAGAAGCCAAAGAAGCCATAATTGACTGGTTGTAACTGCTAGAATGAAGTGATTGTATCGACCAAAGAACTCGAGGAGCTGGAGGGTGATCGCCAGAGAAGTTGAAGAGTCTCGAGGTAACTTCCACTGGAATGAAGACTCATCATAAAGACAATTAAAATATGGAAAAAGCATCGAAGAATGTAACTGTAACAGAGAGGATAAGCTCAATTATGACAGAGAAGACGAAGGGTCGCACTGCTAGAAAAGGAAAAGAATCTCAGGAATGGCCACTAATGATTAATAGTCTCAGCATAATAGCCATGGATGAAGAACAGACTCAACATAATTGCTAGATGAGACAAAGAGTTAGGTGTATGATCTGGCAGAGGACTTGCCATTATAAATACACGCAAAACAAAGAAGAGGAGGGTGTTTGTGTTGGGAATTATTCATGCGAGTATAAGCATGTTGTGTGTAGTAGCTGAAGCACACATAAGAGGTGTAGCGCATAGAACATAAATGCATATATGAGAGAGGAAGAGGAAGTCGAGGTGCGCTTGTAGAGACAGAGCAGAAGAACAAAAATCTCAAAGAATAATCCAAGCAGGAAGACACTGATGCAGGTAGAGCAGAGCAGTGTAGCATAACAGTGATGTGACTAGTAAGCTAGTGATAAATCCTGTATCACTGTGATAAATTTAAGAAAGAAAATATTTATATTTCAGGGTGGTAGGGAGGTGCTAGGGAGGATTTTTGTCCTTAGAGTTTCAAGTGGGTGTTTGAACACATGGAGTTGTAGCTTCCATCTGGTTGCAACTAGAAAAACCAGGGTGGTAGGGTGGTGCAAGGGAGAACTATTGTTCTCTCTTATACAGGTTAGTGCCTATGTGACTAGAAGTTGGTGATTCCATCCAGTTGGTGCTGGAACACTCAGGATGTTGGTGCATCCTTCTAGTGGATGCTAGAGAAACCATAGAGTTTGTGCTCTCAACAAGTTGCTTCTTGTAAAATAGAGGCGGTAGCCTAAAAAATGAATTGGTGCTCATAAGAATGATAGTGTACAGAAAATAAAGATTACTTATCATATCAAGAAGAAGATATTTTTTTCCCTTTATGGGTTTCCTCAGGAAATATCTTTCTCTGTATATTTCATGTGTGATTGATGTTTAATATTATATTGCTTACTTCCCTGCATTATTGTGATCATCATTGAGTGTTTTGTAAAGAGTTTAAAATGGGCATAATTGTTTAAGCACAGTAACAACTGATTCACCCCCCCCCTCTTAGTTGTCCAACAATTGGTATCATAGAAGTTTCCTTTTATCTAAAGGTAGATCAGTAAGCTTAAACATGTCAATCCATGAAGGAACGTCAACCAAAAATCCCCCCCTGTTCAATGGAACAAACGTTTCCTTCTGGAAAGTTAGGATGAGAACCTACATAATGGCTTTAGGTGCGGATGTCTGGGATGTGGTAGAGAATGGTTATTTCAAACCAATTGTACTAGATAATAAGAATGACGAGCTAGAATTAAAATTCAATGCTAAGTCTATGAATGCTATTCTGAGTGGGCTTGCAGAAGAAAAATTTGTAAAAGTTATGTACTTAGAAATAGCCAAAGAAATGCGGGAAAAACTCATTAGCAGTTATGAAGGTAGTGAGAAGGTAAAGGATGCAAAGATTCAAACCTACAGAGTAAAGTTTGAACAAATAAATATGCAAGAGGATGAAACAGTTGGGAAGTAATTTCTAAGAGTTGAAGAACTAGTAAATGCAATGAAAGCACTTGGTGAAAAAATTGAAGAACCCTCTTTAGTTCAAAAAATTTTGAGATCTCTGCTAGATAGGTTCAACCCAAAGGTCTCTGCTATAGAAGAGCTTAATGATCTAAAAACTTTGTCTTTTGATCAACTTCTAGGAACGTTGATTGCATATGAAATGAGGATAGTTAAAGATAAACCCACCTCTAGAGAAGCATCATTTAAAGAAGATAAGAATGAGGATTCAGATCCTGATGAAATTGAAGAAAAAATTGTGATAAGACTAAATAAAGGATTAGGAAAGTACCAAGGCAAGTGGTCCTTCAAATGTTTTAACTATGGAAGGATAGGTCACTTTGCATCTAAGTGTCCACACAAGAAGAAGGACCAGAACTCTGAAGGTGAAGAGAATTACAAATTCAAGAGATTTGGTAAAAAGAAAAGTTTATGTGTAAACAATAATGACTCTTCAGGAGACACAGATAATGATTCTTCTTATGAAGATAATATTAATGAATTTATGATAATGGACAAAGAGGATTATGATAATAAAATCATAGGAAGTGATGTTGATGATGAAGAAGTTGTGGTTGACTTGGAAGGAAAACCTATCAGTGCTCTAGAAGAAATTGTTAGACTTAGATTTAAGAAGAAGAAGAAAAAACAATTGTTGATACAGTTCGAGAAAGACAGTAAAAAACCTGATGAAGACTTTGCCCTGCTAAAAGTGGAATTAGAAGAGGCAAAGAAAATAGAATACATTTTGAAACAACAATTATCTGAGAAGAAGGCAAGATGTGAAGCCTTGGAAGAAGAGGTAGTAAAAACCAAAAAATAAGTGGAGAAGTTTGAAGCATTGTATCTTCAAAATCTTCCAAGCATTAAAGCCTCAATAGAGCTAAATGACATTCTGAGAAAACAAAGATCTCCTTTGTTGAATACTGGTTTAGGCTATGTAAGTGGTTCAGGCAAAAAACATACATAAAGCAAAGAGCCAATAAAGATGATCAAGTTCCAAGTCAGCAGACAATTAGACCATGTGAGTACTTTGTCACCAAAAGATGATAAATACAAGATGATCCCTGATCATAAACAAAGATATCAGAAGATGGAGCAACAAATGCCAAGAAGAATACCATCCTACAGGTACCAAAATTTGTTCCATGGTTATTGTTTCTACTGCTCTAATTTTGGTCATAAGATTGCAATTTGTCATATTAAGTTTAGAGACATGCAAATGAGGAGATCAAGAAATAAACAATATTTGCAACATAGAACTAAACAACCAATGAGTAGACAAAGCTGCACCAATCACTTTGACCTATTGAACAGTGAGCTCAAATGCTATAAATGTCATAACTTCAACCACAAAGCTGCAAACTTCCATTTGAAGAATTACAAAGAAATCCAATAATAAAACCCTTAACTAGAAATACCAGCACATGGAAAAAGAAAGATAGTGACAAATGTGGCCTAGTAATTTCAACTCAAAAACAAAAAGACCCTTGGTATATAGACAATGTATGTTCCAAGCACATGACTGGAGACAAGAATAAGTTTATGTCTATAAGTAAAAGCAAAACATGAAATGTTACCTTTGGAAATGATGAACCGGGTAAAATCAAGGGTCAAGTGATGGTGAGTTTAAGTAATGGAAAAGGAAAATCCCAGGATGTTCTTGTTGTAGATGGGATGAAACATAATTTGCTCAGTGTAAGTTAAATGTGTGATAGAGGATGTGAAGTGGTGTTCACTTACAAAGATTGTAAGATAAAGTCTGTAAACTCAGGACAAGTGGTAGCTAAAGGCATAAGGACATAAAATAATGTATATGTACTAGAAGAAGATAGAGAAGAGTGTCATCTAAGAAAACATGATGAGATATGGTTATGGCATAGGAGACTTGGACATCTAGACTTTGACCACTTAATCAAGCTCAAAAATCTTGAGGCAGTGAAATATCTTCCAAGAATATCAAAGCCACAAGATTTTGTGTGTAAACCCTGCCAAGTAGGAAAGCTAACCATGACACAGTTTAAATCCAAGAGCTCTACTTCAACAAAGAAACCACTCCAATTAGTTCATATGGATTTATGTGGACCATAAAGACAGGAAGACACAGGGAAGGAAAAATACTTCATGTTGATCATTGATGATTACTCTAGACTCACTTGGGTTGCTTTTCTCAAAGAAAAAGGTGAATCATTTGAGAAATTTAAAATATTTAAGGCCTTAACTGAGAATCAAACAGGAAACAAGTTAAAGGAAGTAAGGTCAGACAGAGGAAGAGAATTTATATCAAGTGATTTCAAGGAATTTTGTGCTAAACATGGGATCAAGAGAGAATACACAATTCCAAGAACTTCACAGTAAAATGGAGTAGTTGAGAGGAAAACCAAAACAATTCAACAATTGGCTAGGTCAATGATGAATGAGAAGAAAATTGGCCAAACCTACTAGGTAGAATAAATACACACAGTAGTCCATGTTCTTAACAAATCCCACCTCAGATCAAACAGTGACAAGACAACTTATGAACTGTGGTATGGAAGACCTGCTTCAATCAAACACTTCAAAGTCTTTGGGAGTAAGTGCTACATAAAGAATAATAAATAAAATCTTGGCAAGTAAGATGATAGGGCTGATTAAGGTATCTTCTTAGGATATGCTACAAACAATAAATGATACAGATGTTATAATAATAGGTTGCATAAATTAGTTGATTGCATTGATGTAAAGATTGATGAAGGAGTCTCAGAAAGAGAGGTGAGCAATATTGAGTCTGCTACAAAAGACACAACTGAAGCTGAAGATAAACATGTCCAAGAATTAGGAAAAGAAGACTCTGAGTCAAATGAAGAAAAAACACTCAGACAGACTCAAATCAATAGACAACATCAAATCCTTCCTCCGGAATTACTCGAAAGAATCATCCTGCAAGTTAGATAATTGGTGAGAAAGACAAAGGTGTACAGACCGGGAGAAGGGTAATCAAAGACACCGAGAAATCACATATAGCCTTCATATCCATAGTAGAACCCAAGAACTTTAATGAAGCCAATGAATATGTAAATTGGTTAAAATCAATGAATGAGGAACTCGATTAGATTGACAGGAACAATACTTGGGAGCTTGCTCTTAGACCTGCAGATAAGAATGTAATTGGATCCAAATGGTTGTTTAATAATAAAATGAATGAACAAGGACAAATTGTTAAGAATAAAGCCAGATTGGTCTGTAAGGGGTATGCACAAGTTGAAGGACAAGATTTTGATGAAACCTTTTCACATGTGGCAAGATTGGAAGACATCAAAATGTTTCTTTCCTATGCATGTCGTAAGAACTTTAAAGTATATCAGATGGATGTTAAGTCAACATTTATTAATGGAGATCTAGAGTAAGAAGTATATATGGAGAAACCTGAAGGTTTTTCTCTAACAGATAATCTTGATTATGTCTTCAAGCTGAAAAAGGCTCTATATGGACTGAAACAGGCACCACGATCCTGGTATTATAGACTGGACAAATTTTTACAAGAAAATGGGTTCAATAAAGGTACTGTTGACAGTAATCTATACATTAAATCTGTAATATCCCCAGGACGAACCCAATTGTAAATGTAAATGCAAATGTACTTAAGCTGGTGAGTTGTTTGATATCATTTTTGTATGCACCTTTCATGGCATAGTGCATGTAGGTATTGCGCAGTAAAATGAGGAAGTGTGCACATTACAAGATACCACGTGTAGCTTCTTAAGTGTGTGTGATATGGGGGCTAGTGAGCCTTTGTGTATATGTTTTTTTTTTTAGGATGGTGAGCCAGTTATTATAAGTTGGGATGCTTATGTTTTGGAATTAGATCGAAGACCCTAGATGTTGAAGGCCAGTGCACCTATTTTTGTATATCTCTCATGATTAATATAAAATACATTGTTTCACACAGACCAAGCACAATAAAAGAGATGGGGGACTAAAATCTACTAGTTAGGAAAAGGGAGGGCCAAAAGTTAAGGAAAAGGGCTAAGCTAGGGAGATTAAGCCAAAAAGGAATATTATATTAATATTTCTTTAAAACATAAAAGTATGGATAATTATTTTATCCTAAGTTCTAAAGTTGGGGACAAGTGGGCCAAAGTAGCTCCCAACATGAAAAGTGTCAAGGTGGGGACATGTATACATATTGTTGAGAATTAATTCATTTCTCATCATTCTATCCATCATATTTTCCATCATCTTTCCATCATTCATCCATACCATGAGGATTCACTCACACAGTCATCTATCCTCCATTCCTTAATGTCTTTTTATTTGAAACCATATCCATAGCCACATTTGTTTGTATAGATAGTTAGCTTGGGAGTTGGACTGAAGAAGCGGGTTGTTAGGCTTGTGGGATATTGAAGAGGCGGGTTGTCAAGCCCATGAGCAATTTTTCTCCAGGTGAGAGAATTGCTGGGGAATTTATTTCTTGAAGGTGTTAAACTATAGCTACAGGGCTCTGAGACTTCCTGTTCGGCCTGTTACTGAAGCCATGGAAGGGAAGTGGGGCAGCCGAAGGACTTTTGAACAGAGAAGGGGCACACTTCTTGGGGTGGGACAAGAACATCGGGAATGAGGGACTATAGGCTATTAGTTGAGTGAGCACCTGGACAAAATTTTTCTTGTTTTCCATGAGCCTTTAGCCTGGTTAGGAATCCCTTTACCCGGGTGGAGTTTAGTCCCAGCTCAGGGGTGACCCACTGCTAAGAGTGATGAGCAGTGTAGTCTAAGGCAGGGAGGTTCATGGAAGGTCTGCACATAGTTGGTGACATTCTTACCAAGATAAGTGTCAATTGTGTGATAAATTTACATGTTGCATTATTATTCATGTGTTTATTTTCGTGGGTTTATCTTATGTGTGTTTATAAATATGTTTATATATATGGGTATTTCCTATATAAGCTCCATGTATGTGTTTACTATTATTTCAGTGTGAATCCATGCATTTCGAAATGTATTTGTCTTTTTACATTTTAAATGTAAATATTCCACAAGAGTTCTATGTGCATATGTTTTAATTGCATGCAGTTTGAAAAATTTATGTGGCATAGCTCAGTTGGTTGCTGGGTATGTTACAGTATGTTCCAAAGTGAGAGAATGAAATTATTCTCTCATGTAGCATGGCCTGGCCATGGGTGGCCGGGGACGTTAAAAAATCAGAAGGTGATGATTTATTAGTTGTCTTGGTTTATGCAGACGACATTATTTTTGGATGTACTAACGGCCCTTCAGTTCATTGGTTTTCCAATTCAATGCAAAATGAGTTTGAGATGTCCATGATAGGAGAACTATCATACTTCCTTGATCTACGAATCAATCAGAATTCTGCAGGGCTATTTATCTCTCAAGAAAATTATTTGAAAGAAATGTTGAAGAATTTTCAGATGGAAGATTCCTCTCCTGTTAATACACCTATGGTTGTTGGTTGCAAGATCAGTAAATATGATGTTTCACGTGATGTTGATCAAAGAACATATCGATCAATGATAGGCAGTCTTTTGTACATCACAACATCCCATCCTGATATAATGCAAGCTGTAGGAATGGTAGGTCATTATCAGCCTGCTCCTAAACAAAGTCATTTAGCAACTGTCAAAAGGATATTCAAATATTTGAAGGGTACAATGGCTTATGGTCTTTGGTATCCTAGAAACCAAAACCTCCAATTAACTGCATATTCAGATGTTGATTGTGAAAATTCTCTAGATGAAAGAAAGAGCACCAGTGGAGGTGCATTCATTTTAGGTGACTCTCTGGTAGCATGGCTGAGTAAGAATCATGTATCTATTTCTTTGTCAACTACATAGGCAAAGTACATTGTTGTTGCTACATGTTGCACTCAATTATTATGGACGATACAAACTCTTACATATTTGAAAGTCACTTATATTGACCCCATTCCAATTCACTGTGATAACATAAGTGCCATTAGTGTCTCCAAAAATCATGTTCTCCATTCAAATACTAAGCATATACCAATAAAATATCATTTTTGCAAAGAGCAGGTTACAAACAAAGTTGTTCAGATGAATTACATTCAAACCATAGAACAAATTGCATACATCTTTACTAAACTCCTAACCAAGACACCATTTGAATATCTCCTTCAGAAGTTGGGTGTCATCCCTTCTCTCACCTAAGAGAGTCCATCCTGTCAGGGGGAGTTTGTGTTGGTTGAGTATCTGATACCTCCGAGACATACTACAACAACTTAGGGGGAGGATGCTTTTTTTTCTTTGACATTGATGTCAAAGGGGGAGAAAAGGTGTGGAATGCTACAATTGGAGGTCTAAGTAGAATAGTGCATCCGTTAAAGGTTTCCATCAATTCCAAAGGGGGATATTATTGGAATTTTTATAGGCAGAGTGTGCTTGTCATCGATGGAAAAAACAACAAAAATGTTGGCAGGTTTAAAGGAAAAGTGTGCATGGCAAGAACAACAATGAAGACATAGAAGAGAAATCTCGAGAAGCTCAAGAAAAATAGAACAGAGTTGCACACAGATCGCAAGTGTGTGCCAGGGTTGAGGTTAATTCCATTAACAAGCTCAGGAGAGATAGAGTTCTAAGAAACACAAATGAGACCTAAAGTCATTAGGACTCACAAAACCTTTGACACTTAGAAATTATTCTAAGTCGGGAGGATGCATAAGCTCATGAGGAGGAGTGAAAGTGGTCGTTGGATCACCAATCCTGAATACCCGATGTCCATTAGATCAGAGTCTAGTGACCATAGGAAACATAGAGGAGAAGCATAGATCTGATCCGTTGGATCTGAGCACCAAGGACCAACAACCGTCAGATCCAGTATATCTGCGAAGAGAATAATGGTCGAGAGCCATCCTCCAACTGTGCGAAATGAGAAATCATGATGAGATATGAACCGTTGGATATAGAGGACATGTGGCGAGAGATCAACATTTCACTAACTCACGAACTGGAAAAGTCAAAGGTAAGAATTGTAGGAACTCACGATGTCCGAGTTCGCGAGTTGATCTAGGCCATTAGATCATGGGGAGTTGTGAGCCGTTGATATGAAGCTCACAAATATCGGTAAGGAGGGAGGAAAATACCCAAGGAGTTGGGAGCTGCAACAATCCTAGTCATTCATTTGGGAAGGAAACGTGGCATCTGATAAAGTAGATTCACAGAATCGCAAAGTTTGAGTCTGCGATATTGATCACAGTCGTTGGATCGAGGAATGTCGTGGGTCATTGATCTAGAGTATTTCAGATATCGGGAGTTGGAAGAGTTAGGGTTGGCTCACATTCGAACAACCAACACACGAAATCGCGATTTGATCGTAGCCATCGATCAAAGGGAGAAATCAAGACCGTTGATCTGATATGGAGTATTTCAGATTTCATGAGTTGGGAGAATCAAGGAAACTCATAGCACAACTTTGTGAAATGTGAAGTCCCAATAAGATCTGCACTATTGGATCATAGAGGGTTGTGGGTCGTCGATCTGACACAGAGTGTTGAATAGAGAATCAAGAGTTGGAAGAGTCAGGGTTGGCTCAAGTTCAAACACCCGACACGCAAGGTCACGATTTGATCACAACCATTGATGTAGGAAGGTGAGATCTGGTTCGCATACTTGAGAGGACAGATCTTAATTTTCTGTTCAGGAGCACTTTCAAGATCATGAGATCACTGATCATGCTCCATTGTGGGTCTAGAACCTTCTTGGGCCTTAATTTTTCATGAGCGGGCCACAATTGAAACCATAGTTTTGGAGAAAGGACACGTGGAGGCTCATAGTGAATTGTGGGGCGAAAAGAGGGTTTCCCTGAAACCGCCTATGGACATGCCTGTAATCACGTGGTCATGTGAAGTTCATATCCCAAGGTCATATCGTGAAAAGGAACTAGCACTCACTAAATGGAGCTAGAGAAGTTCCTTTTGAATAGGCATTTGGTCACCGCTGGTGGTCATGTGAAGGAAGGGGCTTAGAAGCCAAATAAGCCATAATTGACTGGCTGTAACTGCCAGAATGAAGTGATTGTATCAACTAGAGATCTCGAGGAGTTGTAGGGTGATCACAAGAGAAGTTGAAGAGTCTCAAGGTAACTGCCAGTGGAATGAAGACTCATCATAGAGACAATTTATAGATGGAAAAAGCATCGAAGACTGTAACTGTAACAGAGAGGTTAAGCTCAATTTTGACCGAGAAGACGAAGGGTCACACTGCCAGAAAAGGAAAATAATATCAGGAACGAACACTAATGATGAACAATCTCATCATAACGGCCATGGATGAAGAACAAACTCAGCATAATCACCATAGGGGACGAAGAGTTAGGTGTATGATCTAACAGAGGACTTGCCATTATAAATACATGTAGAACATAGAAGAGGAGGGTGCTTTTGTTGTGAGTTATTCATGAAGGTAGAAGCATGTTGTGTGTAGTAGTTGAAGTGCACAGAAGAGGCGTATCTCATAGAACATAAATTCATATCTGATAGAGAAAGAGGAAGCTGAGGTGCGCATGCAGCGACAAAGAAGAAGAACATAAATATCAAAGAAGAATCCAAGCAGGAAGACACTAATGCAGGTAGAGAAGATCAGTGTAGTAGAACAGTGATGTGACTAGTAAGCCATTGATAAATCTTGTATCACTGTGATAAAGTTAATAAATAAAATATTTATATTTCATGGTGGTAGGGAGGTGCTAGGGAGGACCGTTGTCCTCATATTTTCAAGTCAGTGCTTGAACACAGGGAGTTGTAGCTTCTATCTGGTTGCAGCCAGAAAAACCAGGGTGGCAGGGTGGTGCAAGGGAGAACTATTGTTCTTTGTTATATAGGTTGGTGCCTGTGTGACTGGAAGTTGGTGCTTCCATCCATTTGGTGTTGGAACACTCAGGGAGTTGGTGCTTCCTTCTAGTGGGTGCTAGAGAAACCAGAGACTTGGCGATCTCAGCAAGTTGTTGCTTGTAAAACAGAGGTGGTAGCCTCAAAAATGAGTTGGTTCTCATAAGAATGATAATGTACATAAATTAAATATTACTTATCATATCAAGAAGAAGAGGATTTTTTCCCTTTATAGGTTTCCTTAGGAAATATTTGTCTTTGTATATTTCATGTGTGTGATTGATGTTGAATATTCTATTGCTTACATCCCTGCATTATTGTGATTATCATTGAGTGTTCTATAAAGAGTTTAAAATGGGCATAACTGTTTAATCATAGTAACAACGGATTCACCCCCCCCTCTTAGTTGTCCAACAGATCTTGAATGGTAGGTGGATGGTATCCATATAGATATGGTTTGGATCATAGGGAGGGAATCTAGAAAATGATTTCCTTGATCGAAAGGTATGTTGATCAAGACTATTTGAAAACTAGACTGGTTGTTTTGTTACCTTGGGCATGGTTTTAATTTCCTGGACTGTGTTTATGAGTGGGAAATGTTTTCATGGAAGTTGAGGAAAGATTGTTTTCTTTTTAGTTGTTAATGTGTAGAAAGGGAAACATAGTTAGGAATATGTTCGATAAACTGCTAGGTGGATGTCATGTGAATGAATGCAAATTCCCAACCGAGATGGAAGCTCAATGTTGAGTATCTCTATGGAACTTGTCATGAGAATGGAAATGAGATCCTTGGGAGAAGGATTTGGAAGTTTGATATGTCCATGAAGGACATGGAAAGGGGTACAATCAATGATCTTGCATGATGAATGTTTAGCTATGTCTGTATATGCTTGAGTGTATGAATTTGATGCAATGCGAGGTTTCTTGATATGAATATTGGTATTAATAACACGCATATATGAAGGATATTAAATGTGAAAGTTATGCATATATATGATGTATGAGAATTGTAAATTCTAACCTTGTACAATATCTATTGCAAACTGATATTTAGAAAAGAACAGAAAAGATACAATGGCAAATGCAAACATTACACAGAGATTTTTCACCTGGAAACCCAAACTGGGAAAACCAACATATATTATATTCATACATTGTGTTACATTGTTTACAATACAATATACATATAGGAGCCAGCGACATCCAAAACCCTAACCCAATGACCTGGATTAGTCCAAAACCCTAATTCCTTAACCGGAAATAGAAAACCATCGGCAAAAAACCATGTGCCGAAAAACCACCTAATATCATGTGGTCCCGAAAATATGTTGTCCTGGAAATATGTCGGCCCGAATTTTTTTTTTCCGGGGCGCTACCCCCGAACCCCTGCGCGGGGGGATCCTCCCCCCTACACCCTCCGAGGGGGGGCCTAGAGGCCCCTCCTCTAACCCCCTTGCGCGACCGGCGCAGGCGCTCAGACACTACTACTCGTGCAAAGAATATAACACATACCCAAAAAGAATATGTATACTAAAGGAATGATGTGACTGCCTAAATGAGTGAAATGTAAGGTAAGAATTGCACTTTTCAAGATTGAATGAATACCATGGATGCATGGTTGACTCTATTATGAAGATTCATGAAAGTTGGATTTTGAGTGATAGCTTGAGGGGAATGTGTTCCATTTCCTCAGGAAGGGATCGTATAAACAAATGAAAGAGTAAATTAGCAAGGATGCTCTGTTGTCATGATAAAAGGAAACATGATTATTCCTTTGAGGACTACATGAGAACAATTGTGAGAAATCATGAGTTAAATGAATTATGATTATGCATGTGGTTAAGTGCATCATGAATGTAAGATTACAAAACAAGGAATATGTGTGGATAAATAACCTTGAGGCATAACAAAGATGCATGTTTATTATGGAATATTTGGTAAACAATTGAAGCTAACTCAAGGTTTAGGCTACCACATAGATTGAAGGATATGCAATAAGGAAGTTTCATGTTGAAGGAGTTCTTTGTGGAGGAAATGTGTGAAGAATCTGTGAGGAGAATAGAGTCACAACTTTAATGACTGTTGAGAATTGAGTATTGGGATAGAAACCTATATATATATATATATATATATATATATATATATATATATATATATATATATATATATATATNATTACATTTTAAAACATCATGCATGAATGGAAGACTAGTAATGAATGTTGACCATTCTGATAATTGAATGGTAATGTACATAATGCACAGGTTCATGATTCATTATGAACAAAAAGTTTTCTATTAAATAATTTTGATGTATCCTAAGGGTTAGGGTGATCCTAACCAAGGATGCTCAAGGAAAAGAGAAGGAAGATCACAATAAGAAGTAGATTGCATAAGAAAAGAAGGAGAAAAGGAGGAACACTTTTCTCACCCTAAGAACTCTGAATTGTTTACTAGAGTTGTAAACTTCGGAAGTGCAGTTGTGGGAACACGTACAAATTGAAAAGGGAGAATGAATAAATAAGCATATTTAAATGAATGGGCTTGGTTAAGCTGTGATAAGTAAAGGAACTGAGGCCTTGGAAAATAACTCAGTTGGACTAAAAGTCCAGGGCTATGTAGAAGGAGTGGGACGAGGGAAGAGTTCCATGACCCCTTCCTTGTTGGATATTGTAGTTCTCTGGTAAGAGAGATTGATTTACTAATAAAAGTAAATGTTTTGACATCATAGTTATGATGATTGTATGACTGTAGAAACAATTGAGAATTGTTTGTGTTTCACTCATGGAAACATTAAAGATAATGCGATGAAGTGCATAAAGATATGACAGGACATATCTGAAAAATGTTTTATTGATTTGAAGGCTATGATACAAGCATTTTTATCTACATGACGACTAATATATTTGTGGTGTATGTCATGTGTAGAAAGAAATTGGAGTTCTTGAGAAAGACAGTTGACCATGATGGGAAACCTCAAGCGGAGGACGACTATGAGAAGGTTGTCGTTAAAATATTGTTGAAGGGACTTTAAAAGTCCCCATAGAGCACCACTGATGGGGTAATATTAGAGAGGGTAATAGCATCCAGAGCATGTGTAAAAATTTCCATACATATGCGTCATAGGGAATAAAGGAATTTGGTAAGAATCCCTTGTAAAAAGATTTCATTATCTTAAAGATATGCAAATAATTGTGAGTGGTTGTTGTATGCTATTGCTACCCAAGAGGGGTAAGATTCATGAAATAAGAATCTGAACAATAGAGAGATGAATTCTATGCCAACCAAGGATGAGTTATAATCCTTGAAATAAAATGCATGATTAAATAGTACCATGGGTACAATGACCAATCCAGGGAGATTGGAAATAAAGGTGCTCATAGTTGTCACATTGCATGGAATTACTTCGAGGAAATGCATGTTTTCATAAAGGGAAGACAATGGATTTTCCATTGAGGAATGAGGACCTTCCAATATTTGACTTACATTGTGTAGGTGTTAAATAAAAGTAAATTTGGGTGGCCATGAGTGTTGGAACCCTGGTTACTAATGAAGGAAGAATGCTTGGGTGCATTCAAGAGAAACTTATAGTTTCATATGTGTTGATTTGGGATCATGATCATCCTTTAGTAGGAAGTGAAGTCATGTTGCAATAATGAATGAGAATGAAGAAACCCTATGGTGAAGAGGTTGGTTAAGCTCCAACACACCATGGCAAAGTTCTTGTTATAAAGTGTGGAAAACTTGAAATCAATGCAAGGGTGCATTGGGTGTGAATGTGGCCATGAATATTGACACATTGATTAAAGACATTTGGCATTTGAATTGCATTTGGAAAATTTAGTATGTTGAAAGGATGCATACGTAAATATAGATATTTCCTTTTGATTTGTATCCTTGAATAGATGAAAATAACTTGGATTGTTAGTATGCATAGTTTTGAAAATATAAAGTGCATGAAAACTAACAATTTGTTTGGCTGAGGAATGTTGAAGTTGTAGGAAGAAAATGGTCTTGGATATGGAAGTGTTATAAGACCATAAGGAAGAAAAATTTATTGCTGAGACAAACTGCGAGGAATGATATTTCCTTCTTGAGAAAATGAAATTGATTTTTAGTATGCACAGTTCTGAAATTGATTGTGAGCCACTGCAAGTGTGCAATGAAAATATAGTGTGCATGAAAAATACAAATTTGTTTGGTTGAGGAATGTTGAAGTTGTAGGAAGAAAGGGTCTTGGATATGGTAGTGTTGTAATCCATAAGGAAGACCAATTTCATACTGATCTAGACTAATATGGGAAGAAAAATCCCATACTTGTGAATTTGGTTCTTGTGTGGAATAGATCTGAAAAAAAAAATGTGGAATTTGTAAATATGTGGGTGACAGATTTGCAAGAAAATTATGAATTTGAAATTGATGATAATATCTCATAATTTTTTTATACCTATGATACAGGTGAGATGAAAAATATTTGTCTAGGGAGAATAGGTGAAGGTTGTCAAGCTGGAAAACATGAAAGAGGCTACTGTTGAGACATGAGAACCCTGTGGTAAACCATGATCACCCTAGAACATGTTTTATTATGATAACACAAGTTGGAGGGATGCCTCGACAGAGAAAGTCTAAAGGACACCTCTACTATAAGGCTCAATGAAGTCTTTAAATCTCTTCTTGTGAGATAAATCCTTAGCAAGTCAAAATGGATCGCCCAAGGGACTATATAGAGGGTTCATTATGTCAAAATGACCCAAATTTCTCCTTGCTTAAATAATAAGCCTCATCTCGATCCTAAGGAGAAATCAGTTAATAAGAAAAGTACCGGTGGTTGAACAATCAACTACCCCCCTTAAATGGAAGCATGGAGGGTCTAACTGAGGAGGCATAAATCTGTCATACCGAAGTACCATGGAGGGAAGTTTTTCCTGCAGGCCTATACTAACCCAAGTTTCCTTATGACAGAAGGAACAAGACAGGTCCATAACTTTACTGAAGAGGAGAAAGGCATGCAAGAATACATGCGAAGACATACAAGAAGGGGATGCACTAAGGGGAATGAGTGACCTGGATATGCAGAAGAAAAGAGGAAGAATGCATGAATCTCTCCAGTTGAGAAGAAGAACTGGAAGCTTGATAAGATGTTCTGGTTACTGGATAGAACAAGAGAAAGGATCTCTGAGAATTTGCAGAAGACATGACCTGAGTAGAAGTTCACGATCTTGATGCTGAGGGAGCATATGATAAACCTCGTAGAGACTATGACAAAGAAATAACTTATGATAAATTGCAAAGGTTCCCTAGTGATATCATGGCTTGGAACAGGGGCGACCAGAGCGCTAAGAATGAATGCCTCTAAGCGTACGGTTGGGTGGACATGATAACATCCACAGTCAGTTGGTCAACTATCAAATGTAATAGATAAGTGTTTCATTTATCCTATGCACTTATATTGAAATGCATGTTTTGAATATCTAAGTTTACTTATCTCTGAGTTAATTGGGTAATGTTATGTTATCTAATTTCATAGTTATATGCATGTGCACACATTTAATAGTTGAAGGAATGAACCTTTGATATTCAAAAAGTTTCAAAATGTTTCTCTTATGTAATCCTAGTGCAAGGACTACACATATACCCATCTGAGTATAAAATCTCAAAGGAGAGACCCGTGCATAATGTGCAGGGCCAACACTTATTGAAGCATTGAAATGTTCTCAAGGTGAGCGAGCGCAAGGAGTGCACGAGAGACTTTTCTAAGTCTCAAGCTCAGGAAAGATAGTGAGATTTAGGTATTGAAAGGGAGGGTTCTTGTATTTGGAGGATGAGCGGACAATATCCGTTCAAGAGGAACCAAATTATTTTACGACCGTTGGGTTTGGAGAACAAGCGCAAGTGTTAACCCCTCGAGTATTTCGGATTTCATGAGTTCAACGGATGCTCTGTGTTTGTCGTAAAGGAGGATAATTATCGAAAGTCTCAGAGCCTGAAGTTAATCAAGGTCATTGGCAGTACAGGGACATGTTGTCCTAAGATCAATGGTTATACATAAGCTTGATTCTCCGGTGAAATAAAAATACAATCATAAGAGCGTGCAAGTTTCATGAAGCTCTGAAGGTCGGAGCAAATCCTGGCTGTTGGCGTCAGGTGCATGTGGAGACAGATTGAGTGTGGTTTGGAGTTCGAAACTATGGGGGACCTGAGGAGTGTTCCTCTTTGGGTTGAGATCTCCTGAAGGCCTGAATGCTGGAGTAGATATCGATCGCCCATTTTAGAGTGAACATGGATCATTGATCATAGTTATCCGTGTGTTTGGAGTTTGAAAATCTGGAAGGAAGTGTGGTTCAAGGAAAGGAAACCTCTGAACACTAAAGTTACGAAGTGACGTGAGCCATCGATTTGAGAATACATTGGGATCCCTCCTGTCTATTGGATCCATACTTTAGTCAACACTTAGACAAAGTATTACTTCAGGAGGACAAAGATGTCATGAAATTAAACTCCCCAAATGTCGGAGCTGCATATATACGTGAATTGTAGATATAGAGATCCTTTGGGATCTCCCTTGACCATTATATATAGACCATGGTTAGCCTAACATTGACCACTATGGGAGCAAGGAGGAAGTCACACCATGAACTCCCCAAACGCCGAAGTTATGAAGTAACGAAGGTCTTCAATCCAGGGGTTACATGGGCATACCTTGACTATAGAATCGAAGGGTTTGGAAGGGTATCAGTCTGGGTGACATGGAACGCTGACATCACCTAGGGTGATGTGGACCCCCATTTGACATGCCCTGTGTCACCTGGATTCGTATGTTTCACAGACCCTATAGTCCCATTAACACGTGACACGTTTCACCCACTGAAGTAGCCACGTGGAGAGATTCTGGGTTCCTTCAGAACTTTGAAAATTTGGAACTACAGGAGACTTGGGATGTTAAAACGTATCCTCCCAAAAGTGTCGAAGGTTGGAGCTATGTGGCAGCACCTCCGGAGTTCAGGATTTAGAGACACCGAAGGATTTGCGAGCATAAAGGAAAAGCGATGTTCAATGTCGAAGTGCCTAACGTCGAACTCCCCTGCAACTTATGTGTCAAATGAAGATCAAATCCTACTATTGGATTGGACAGTGGATGTAATTCCACCATGGATGTAGGATCTTGAGGATGGTATGAATGAGATGGATCTACATGGACCTCAACCAATTAACTCCTAAAGAACTTTGGGAATCCATAACATGCAACCCAAAGCTCGGATTTGAGCCTAGTAGCAGTCGTTAGAATGCTATGGGTGAGTAGAAGAGGATGAATACCTCAGACAGAGGATTCAAGATATTTAAGGAAAGAGAAATTTTGATGCCCCATTCCTTAAAAAGGTAGTTAAGGGGTTAGGTGTGTTACAATAACCCCATGTATGCAAAGAAAACAATAAGTGGGAGAATGTTGGGTTTGTGTTATATTATATTCATGGCGAGAGTTAGTGTCTATGTTGAACCGAGCGTGCAGGGGAGTTTCAAGGGAGGGATACCCCCTATGCAGGCGTTCGGGGGAAGCACCCTCAAATTTTTTTTCCTCAATTTCCATGTCCATTTTTGGGTGGTCCTCGATTTTCATGTCTATTTATGAGCGGTTTTTCGACACATGTTTTTTTGTCGATGGTTTTCTATTTCTGGTTAATTAATTAGGTCTGTTGAATAATCCAAGTCATTGGATTAGGTTTTTGGATGTTGTTGGCTCCTATATGTATATTGTATTGTAAACAATGTATGATGTGAATGAATATAGAATATGTTGGTTTTACCAATTTGGGTTTCTAGGGGAAAAATATCTGTGTAATGTGTGTATTTTCCATTGTATATTTTATATTATTTTATTGAAAATATGTTTGTAATAAATTATTGTACAAGGTTAAAATCTACAATTCTATTAGGGGATTTTTCCCTCTTGACTTTGGTTCATGTCACAATAGAGATTGACCAAGTGAAAGACAAAACCCTAACCCACACACAAGATTTGTAATGACATAACGACTTATCAAAGAGGGAAGAAATCTTCACACCTTTTATCCTTATTTTCGGTGTCATTCCCCGCTCTCGACCCTGGTACTGCTCTTGAATCCTACTTGAGTTAACCTGCAAAAGAAGATCAAGGAAGTGTTGTAACAAGGTAGTTATAACATAAAACCATACAAGTAACTAATAGATAGATTCAAATATGGAGAGTAATTGGACATACATAAACAAATTGAATCAATACTGCACAAGTATGGGGAAAATAGAACTCTTTATTAAAAATGGTAAAATAAGTTGTTACAACCTGACTTCAACCGTCAGCATTGCCTCGAAGCCAACCACCCAGGTTCCTACAAAAGGTCCTTCGAGCATCACTCAACAAGATTCCCCTTCCCTGGATGACCAAATAAGGATAGGAACACACATTATGGTTATATAATGAGAAGGAAGGAATGTTGGAACAAGGGTTCCAAGTCACAAGGATGCTACTCAGAGGATGAACGAGAATACAGAGACTTGAAATTTCTTCAACATAACTTTACACCTAGGTTGTCCTCCTCATCCATGCCCCCAAAGGTGACTTTATACCATAAAAATAAGTTAATGAGCTTCAATTTCATTTGTTACATGCTCAGGGAGGTTGGGAAACAAATCCAACCGAAAACCCCACTCAAAATTGTGGAATTATTTTATTTTTGACATATTTTTAGGGCATCTGCGAGTTGTACACTAGTAAGGTGCGGATTTCTGTGTGTTGCACCAAGGTGACCCACAGATATAAGAAAATTCATTTTTTAAAGTGGATTTTATGAGGAAATTTGGCATTTAAACTTGCAAGTCAGGGACAAGGACTAAGCCATCTCACAATGCAAATGGTGTGGCAAATTGTGGCATAACACATGGGTAATTTACCAGTAGTCTATTTCTTGTACCAGTAATACCAATATTGTAAGTAGTAATTCATGGTTTGTTTTCTTCTTTTTATGTTATGAACACATTATCTTATCCTAATTTAGTATATTTTATTTTTTGAACACGATTACTATGGAATTATGCATTTTTTGTAGTAATTTCTGAATTCCTGTATAGTTTCCTATAGAAATACATAGTTTCCTGCAACATTGTTTTCGTCTTTGCTTCACTTAATTTTTAATATTTGGTATGCATCAGAAGGTGTGTATTGGATCATGAATCACTTCATTTTAATTTAATAAGGGATTAACTTGATTTCCTATTCTTGAATTCATCTTGTGCAATAAAATAGATTATAAGTAGGATTTTCATTTGTTTCTTTCAAATCACATATATAATTGAAACTTGACCTTTTTAGCATAATTATATCTTGATTTTGACCCAACAACTCATATTATCTCACCTAGATTTGCATATCTACACTCTACCTTGTACATGTACTCGAACGTTCCACTGCCAGGATAAGTGGGGATTGATCACTAAGTTTCTTGGTCCTCTAAATTATGCTTTGTAGTAGTTTCATCTTCCCTTGAACTTGAATCTAAAGTTTTGTCTTTGTGATTGTCAAATAGTTTTTAGAATTTGTTATGTCTTACTGATGAATTTGAAGTGGTCCTTGGATGAAACAGTCTCTCCCCATAGATATATGTGTGTGTGGGGTTTGCATACATGGTGCACAATAACTCTGAAGTTTGTATCAACCCTAGGTTGATATTTAAAGTATTAAGTTGAGGAGTACAACATTATTTCTACTATTCCAATATTTGTAGCTTTACATTCTACCTCTAGTATACTTGCACCCCAAATTTCCACTCTCATGATAAGTGGATATTTGTCACTAGATTTATTGGTTCTCTCAATTCTTCTTCGTAGTAATTTACATATTTTATTGCACTTGAATCTTAGGTCTTTTCTTTGTGGTTTTTAAGTAGATGTTATATTTTTCTCTCCCTCATTATATAATTTTAAGTGGTCCTTGGATAAAATAGTCTCTCCCTGTAGATATATGCATGTGTAGGGTCTGCATACATAATGCATAGTACCTCTCAAGTTTGTATGAACCCCAGGTTTACATTTAAGTATTAAACTGAGGAGTAAAACATTATTGTTGTTATTCCAGGGCCTATCACAACCATAAATTATTGTTTCCCCTGAACATGGAACTTATTTTCATCGTCGTCTTATAGATGGGATTTAGATTGCCTTAGGATTTGTACCATGATTATGAGTTATATACTACTATGGATGATTATTCTTCTAGTCACCATGGAGAGTGATTCAATGCCTCCTTCATTGTTGCATTATGTTAGTTGGAACTTGAGAGTCAGTGATGCCCAATTCATTTTTTTTTCATGCTATATGTTCAAGGGAAGTTGAGCCTAGGTTAGCCATTCTATATATTTTTTGACCTTTCATGTCGACCATCCCTATGTCTATTTGTATTTGGTGGATTCTCCCTTCAACAAATATACCAGTTCTTGTTTCATGTTATTTGATGTGGGATACAGTAAGGCCCTCATTTTGATAGATATCCTCATATCGACGCCAGATCATTATCTAGAAAGTTGATCTAGAAAACTAGATAATACCTTAGGACTTGAAGACATCATTGACAATTTTCCTCATGATTAGAAGTCAATGTTTACACAATTAACCCTTGATTGATTGATTCTACAATTGTTCAACAAAAAATCTTCTATTCACACTCGCTAGATTATACTATGTACCTTGGGGTCCATTTTCATTTTTGGTCGGTCTCCTCCTATTTCTTTATGAAATTGTGTGAATATCTTTAGGAGAAAGAGTTAGTGATCTATCATGCTATATACCATTGGCCTATATCCATCCAATAAGGAGATTTACTTATTTGTAGGATAATTTCCCTTCAATAGTGACTTGGCACAAGTTTGTGATGAGGTGGTGCATAAGACCCAAAATTACTTGGCATCGATGGCTACCATTACTTAGCACAAGTTTGTGATGAGGTGACAATGAACTAGGGGTGACTTGGCATATGTTTTTGTTGAGATGGAAACAATATAGGGGTGGCTTGGCACACATTTGTGACAAAGTGTTAATGACCTATTGGTGACTTGGAACAATTTTAACAATTTTGGGATGAGGTGTTGATGAGTGAGGGGTGACTTAGCTCCAATTTGTGACTTGTGACTTGACATAGGTTTGTACGAGTGGGAACATAAGGCCAAGTGGCTGACAATGGATAAGGTATCACATGCAACTACTAAGGGTTTACTTGGCACATGTTGTGATGAGGTGGCACATGGGGCCCAAAATTACTTGGCACATGTGGCTACCATTACTTGCTATAGGTTTGTGACGAAGTGGTGATGGACAAGGGATAACTTGGAACATGTTTTTGATGAGGTGGAACATAAGTCCAAAAATTTCTTGGAACACATGGCTACCATTACTTGGCATAGGTTTGTGATGAGGTGGAAATGACCTAGGGTAACTTGGCGCAAGGTTATGACAAGGTGGAAATGACCTAGGGGTAACTTGGCACAAGTTTATGACAAGGTGGAGATGACCTAGGGATGACTTGGAACAAGTTTGTGATGAGGTGGTAGTGACCTCGAGATGGCTTGGTACAATTTGTATAGGTCTTTGATGATGTGTTGGTGACCAAGGGGTAACTTGGTACAAGTTTGTGACTTGTGACTTAACACATTATTGTGACTAGGTAAGACATACAACTAAGTGGTTGACATGGGATAAGGTAACACATTCAGATAACAAGGGGTGACTTGACACAAGTTGTGATGAGGTGGCACATAAGGTAAAAAATTACTTGGAACATGTGGCTACCATTAATTGACACATGTTTTTGATGAAGTAGTGGCAACCAAGAGGTGACTTGACACAAGTTTGTGATGAGGTGGAAGACCGGGCCCAAAATTACTTGGCACTCATGGACCATTACTTGTCATAGGTTTGTGACGAGGTGGAAATGACCTAAGGGTGAATTAGAATATGTTTGTGAAAATGTGGTAGAGACATTGGGGTGGTTTGTCATAGGTTTGATAGGTTTTTGATGAGGTGTTAGTGACCAATGGGTGACTTGGCACATGTTTGTGACTTGTGACTTGGCACAAGTTTGTGATCAGATTGAAAATAATGCTAAGTGGCTAACATGAGATAAGGTAACACATGTCACTACCAAGGGGTGACTTGGTATATGTTGTGACAACATGGCACATAAGGCCCAAAATTACTTGCCACACGTGGCTACCATTACTTGGCCCAGGTTTTTGATGAAGTGGTAATGACCAAGGGGTGACTTGGCACAAATGGCTACCATTACTTGACATAAGTTTCCGATGAGGTGGTAGTGACCTAGGGGTGACTTGGCATAGGTTTTTTATGAGGTGGAATATGGATACCATTACTTGGAATAGGTTTGTGATGAGGTGGAAACAACCTAGGGATGACTTGGCAGAATGTGTGATGAGGTGGCACATAAGATTAAAAAACTTTGCACAAGTTTGTAATGAGGTGATGATGACTGAAGGGTGACTTGGAACATGTTTGCAATGAGGTGGCACATAAGATTAATTTGGTAGCGACCTAGGGGTGTTTTGGCACATGTTTTTGATGAGGGACCTAGGCCTGGGTGACTTGGCACATGTTTGTGATGAGAGGAAGACAATCTAGGGGCGAATTGGCATATGTTTGTAATAAGGTGGCACATAAGATTAATTTGGACGTGACTTGGGGGTGACTTAGCACATCTTTGTGATGAGGTTCCTAGGGGTGAATTTGCACATGCTTATGACTTAGTATAGGTTTTTAACAAGATGATAGATAGTACTAATTTGGAAATGACCTAGGGGTGACTTGGCACATGTTGATGATTAATATTTATCAGTGGAAAAAAAGGAATAACAAACTGAATACAATAACAAAAAGATATGGAGAACAACAAAAGATATCCAGTGAACAATAACTTCTATTGAATGAATAAAATAGGTTGAAACTGTAAAATTGCAGAAATCAAAACAACTTGCTCGAATGGTGGTAGCTATATCTAAGAAGAGTTGTGGCTGCTATGCACATCTGTCTAAGCATAATGATTACAATGAGTCTCCAGATGCCTTTTTAACATTACTCATGAATTCCAAAACCATAGACATCCAAAAACCTAACCCTAGGAGATGAAACACCAAAAGTTATGTTGGCCCCAATGGGTAAGTTGGTACCTCAACCTTTGGAGGTGTAAATTGTTCATACGACCTCCGTTTTAGTACATGATAGCCCATTGGACAGGTATTTTCGAGAACTACACATTATGTTGTCAAACTCTAACTTTGTCTACAGTTTGAATGTGGTAAGATAAAAAAACACTATTTAGGCCCCAAAACGACCTTGGAAGTACATAAAGATGTACTAGCATGAAAAATTCCAAAATAAGCCAGTTGGATTAGGTGGGCATCCACTAATCTCCACCTAGAAGTTTTGTAGGGATTCAAACTTCCCCGAAAGTGTAGAACCCACAATTACAAATAATTATAGAAGAACATGCTGAGATAACAATTGTCAAGAGGAGCTAGTTGGAATAGGTTGGGTGGCCACCGATATCCACCTCGATCAATCCTCCCCCCTTAGGAAGCAATGGTCTCCACTGTGTTGAGTGCCCCCATTCGGTGAGGAAAATTATCTTGAATTTGGCTCTGGGTGAGCCACTTTCCTTGGTGTAGGAGTTTCCCTTCCTTGACAACGAAATAAAGTCGAATCCTCTGTTGGAGAGTGCCCTTGACCTGTGTGTCCACTATCTGATCAGTGGAGGCCTATTGCATGTAGTCAGGGTTGAGCTATGTTTGTGTCAACTATTTTGCGATCTCTGAGGTGTCAAATAATGGTGGAAAATATGGCCGAGGGAGGTCCACATTGAACATTGGGTGCAAGCCAAGGAAGGGTGGAGTGTTGAGCTCAAAAGCATTGCTATCCACATGCTTGGCGATAGTGTAGGCCCATAGCAAAGTGGGAGGAGCTTTCGATGGGGCCTTGTAAGGCATTCTTTCTGCAAATGTAACCAGACCTTGTCTCCCACCTAAAACTGGTGTGGTACCCAGTGTTGATAATGTCGTTTCTTGTACTTAAAATTGAATTTCTGCAAAATCTCATGGACCTATTGATGGATGCGTTGAATACGCTCAATGAATCTAGTGTCTTTGTTCGCCTCAGACTAAACATGGGAATATGTTTCCTGTGTGGTTGTAAGAGGTAGTGAAACATGAATGGGACCCAAGGGTTGGAATATCAGCCCCACTTGAAATAAGTTATGGTTGTTGGAGCTATGGAGAACCCTATTGTAGCTGTGTTGAACATAGGGAAGACTCTCATCCCATTTAGATGGATGCTTAGAGTTGTGAATGCATAGGATGTGCACAATCATCGGATTGATGACCTATTTATGGTCATCGGTTTGGGGGTGGAAAGAAGTGGATTTAATGATCTTAGTGTCCAACAATGACCAGAGACTCGACCAAAATGTGTTGAGGAACCTTTTATCCTGATCTGAGGTGATGGTCTGTGGTATCCCAAAATGGACCCACACCCGTTCGAAGAAGATATTGGTAGTATATTTCGTTGTGATGCTCTTCTTGTAGGTTGTGATAATGGTTATCTTCGAAAACCGATCAACCACCACAAATACACAATCATTGTCATTCTTGGTGGATGGAAGGCCATACATGTAATCCATAGAGATGGATTCCCAGGGCCTCTCAGGAGTAGGAAGAAGGGTGTATAAGCCTTGCTTCTTGATGTTTGTCTTGGCAATGACACAGGAAGTGCAAGATTTCATATACTTGCTAATGTATTTTCGAATTTTTGGCCAACAAAAATGTTTTTGTAGAACGACCACAGTTTTCTTCATGCCAAAATATCCTGCCATCCGAATGTAGTGATCCTCCCAAATCATCTTTGCATGCTCTCTTGTGGGAACATAGAGGTGGACCAGATGGCATAATAGTCCATCCTGGATGTGAAAATTGGTGAAATTCTCTCTTGTACCCAAGATTTGATAGGTGGTGGCGAAGTCAGGGTCACGCTGATAAATTTGGGCCCATTTAGATGCCTTATTCCCACAGGAATGGAGCACTGTGGTGAGTGAAACAACGGTAGGGAAACTGAGGCAATCAACGACATGATTTTTTCTCCCTGTTTTATACTTTATGTTGAGATGGAACTGTTGTAGGTATGTGGACCACTTTTGATGGTTGTCGTTCTACAACTTCCCCTGTGTTTGTATGAACTGCAGAGGCTTGTAATCAGTGTGGATGATTGTCTCCTTTCCCATAATGTAATGTTTCCATTGATGACATGCTTTCAAAATGGAATACATTTCTTTTTCATAGGTGGGGTATTTTCAGACAGTATCTGAGAGTGTCTCACTATGGTATGATACCGGATGATCATGCTGAGTGAGAATTGCACCTACATCATAGTCGGAGGCATCAGTCTCAATCTCAAACGATTGTTGTAGATTAGGTAAAGAGAGTACTAGAGCTGAACACAAGCGATGCTTTAGTTCATCAAATGCTTCTTGTTGTGTTTTCCCCCATACAAACTTTGCATTTCCATCGCCCTTGGTTACTTATTTGAGGGCCCATGCAATATGGGATAATATCAACATGAACCTTCGGTAGAGGTTGGCGAGACCCAAGAAGATTCGAAGCTCGGTTAGTTTGGTTGGGGCTAGAGAGTCACGAATGACTTGGATCTTAGTTGGATCCACATGTACGCCACACTCATCAACAATGTAGCCTAAGTATTGGACGTTGTTCATGCCAAAGGATCATTTTTCCAAGTTGGCATATAGCTTGTGCTTTTGCAGAGTGCCCAAAACTTGTTGAATATGTTGCATGTGCTCCTCCCAAGTTCTGTTGAAGATGAGGATGTCATCCAAATATACCACCACAAAAGAGTTGATGAAGGGTCTCAATAAATAATCCATCAATCTCATGAAAGTTGTTGGTGCATTTGTTAAGCCAAAGGGCATGACCATCCATTCGAAGAGAACTTCTTTAGATTTGAAAGTTGTTTTCCATACATCATTTGGTTTGATGGGACCCTGGTGGTAGACATACTTTAGGTCAATCTTGATGAATAAATTATCCCCCTTAAGTTGGTCAAGAAGGTCATCAATTTAGGGAATTGGATATTGGTTCCAGACTGTGATTTTGTTTAATGCTTTGTAATCAATGCAGAGCCACCAGTTCTTGTATTTCTTCTGCAACAACACAATCAATCTTCCTCAAGGGGAGGAGCTAGGTTGGATGTGCCCCTTTTGAAGAATAATTTGGATATGGCACTTGATTTCATCATTTTCCATCAGCAAGTGATGATAGACTGGTCCATTAGGAAGCGGTGCATTGAGGGTTAGATCAATTGGATGCTTGAATTGGCAGTGCATCGGTACCCCAGTGGGTGAGGAGAAGATGTATCTATATGCTTCCATGATCTCGTCCACTTGCTTCTCCTGCAAAGAGAGGCTTTATGTAGAGGTCATAGATGTGGCAGTGACCTTCTGCTTACTATGAGCACAGATCATAAAGAAGATGAATTTCCCGGTCTATGAAATGGCCTTATTGCATTGCTTAACAAAGATTAAAGAAATAACGGTAGGTGGCACTGCCTTTGGTATCATGTAAAATTTTCTACCCAAAGTAATAATAACACTGCAGGGTCTAAACTCATACATAGCATGTCACTTCCACAAATATGGCTGTCATAAAAGAACATCACAAACTTGAAGGGGAGAAATATCACAAAATACCTTGTCTTTGAAGGGCTTGATGTTGTAGGGATGACGACACTGTTGGCTGACACGAAGATATCATCCTTGGAGAGGCCAGTCGATGGTGTAGGGATGCAGGTGTGGTGTTATCGACAGGTCCAACCACTTGACAACATATGCTCAAATAAGGTTCTTCTGAGTGTCGCAATCGACAATGAAATGTAGTGGAGTCCCTCTTACCCATATCTGTGACTAAAAGAGGCATTCCCCTTCCACTGGTTCTTCTTGTTCACTTGGTTGGAATTTGGTGGTAGTGAAAGTGGCACTAGGTTCGACATCGATGATCCGCTTCAAAATCTTTCAGCTCAACCACCAATGACTACTTGGAGTGACATTCTTCGATGTTGTGCCATCGGATTTTCTGGTATTCATACCATTTTCCTGTGTCCTTCTTCGAATTCTCATTACCCTTATTGGGTTGCATCTTGGACCGGTTGTCTTGAGAGTGACCATATTTTCTCTGTCCCTTGTTTTGTGGGTTGGGTCCACCTTTTCCTTGCTTCGGCTGTGATAATTTTTCAAATCCAAACTCTCGCCTCTTATGCTTAAATTTTTGCTCGATCTTGACAACATATCTATAAGCCGCACCTAATGATGCGATGCCCAGAAACTCCATTTCTGTGTGAATGTATTTATATATAAAATCGCGTTATTTGAGCACCATATTTCGTTCAGAGTCTTTGATACCCAATTTGGTTTGTAGAGTATGGAAAATATTGGTGAAACATGGTATTGTCTTGTCCCTTTCCTGACGCAGTGTGGTCCATCTTGTGTACTGGTCCTCATATATTCCAAGAGGGTAGTATTGTTCTTTAATGGCATCCCTGAAGGAATCCCATGTGGAAGAAACCACAAATATTGTAGATTCCTCCATGAACCTTTGTTCAGAGTAAGTATCCCACCATTCCTTAACATGGGGGATGATCTTGAGGAGTGAAAAAGCAATCTTTTCCCTATTAGAAAAATTGTGGAATATCAAGTCCTTTAAATAATGGAATATCAAAATTTACTTATACCTTGAAGGGGGTTGCATGGTTGCTTGATGAAGATGCAACTCCTTGGCCAGTCACTGAAGGATCTGTGCAAAGTTGTCCATTATTTTGTTCCTTTGTCATGCAGGGGCTTCCTCGAGCAACATTTTAAAAGGATCTCATGCTCCATCATCTTTCTTCTCATCCGCCATGGGTTGTTGTTGGGATCGGCATGGTCGATATTGAAAAGGATCGAATGGTTTGATTGCCCAATTCTTGTACCCAAATCTTGTAGGGGACATGCATGAAGAAAAATAAATGAAGATTAGGCCACTCTGATACCACTGATCCAGATTTATGAGCATAATGAAAGGAATAACAGACTCAATATAATAACATAGAGATACAGAGAACAACAAAAGATATCGAGTGAACAATAACTTCCATTGAATGAATAAAATAGGATGAAACTATAAAATTGCATAACTGAAAACAACTTGTTCGAATGGTGGTAGCTATATTTGAGAAGAGATGTGGCTTCTACGCACATCCGTCTGAGCATAATGATTACAATGAGTCTTTAGAGGCCCTTTTAACGTTACTCATGAATTCCAAAACCCTGGACATCCAAAATCCTAACCATAAGATATGAAATGCCAAAAGTTATGTGGGCCATGATGGATAAGTTGGTACCTCAACTTCCTAGGGTCGTAAATTTTGCATATGACCTCCTTTTTAGGTGCCTAATAGCCTATTGGAAAGGTCTTTTCAAGAACTACACATTGTGTCAACAAACTTTGACTATGTCCATAGTTTGACTATGGCAAGCAAAAAAAACATTGTTTAGGGCCCCAAAACAACCCTGGAAGTACAAAAAGATGTACTGACATGAAAATATCCAAAATAAGCCAGTTGAATAAGGTGGGTGACCACCAATTTCCACCTGGAAGCTATGTATGGCTTCAGATAGCTCTGAAAGTGTAGAACCCACAATTTCAAAGAATTTCAGAAGAACGTGTTGAACTAACAACTGTCAAGAGGATCTAGTTGGAATAGGAGGGTGGCCACCAATATCCACCTGGATCGGTTGATGAGGGACCTAGGTGTGACTTGTCACATGTTTTTGACAAGGTGACACATAAGATTAAAAATTAATATGAGGAATCTAGGAGTGACTTGGCACATGTTGATGGGGGACCTAGGGGTGACTTATCACATGTTTGTGACAAAGTGGCACACAAGATTAAAAATAGGTGGCACATAACATCAAAAATTAATATGAGGGACTTAGGGGTGACTTGACACATGTTGATGAGGGACCTAGCGCTGACTTTGGCACATGTTTGTGATGAGGTGGCACATAAGATTAAAATTAAAAATTAAAATATGAGGTGACTTAGCATATGTTGTTGAACGACATATGATGAGGTGGCACATAATATTAAAAAAATAAAAATTAAAACAAATTAAAATATGAAGTGACTTGACACATGTTGATGAGGGACCTCGGGTGACTTTGGCACATGTTTATGACAAGGTGACACACAAGATTAAAAAATTTTGTTGATGAGGGACTGGGGTGACTTTGGCACATGTTTATGAAGAGGTGATAATCATATAATCATCTATTTTTAAGGTCACGGCCAAGCTAGCATACCAAATTGGTGTATGAGACCCCCTTGTTTGTGGGACAAGGGACCCCCCTTCGCCCATCGATTTGACTGGTAAAGTCTACAAAGGTATACATACCCTACCCCCCTCTGGATTTGAACCTATGACATCTTAAGAAGAAACAGATGTTCTTAACCATTATGCCCACTCAGATATATAAGATTAAAAAATTATATTTCTGACGAAAGGTAACACATAAGATTAAAAAATTATATTTGTGACGAGGTGACATTTTAGCACATGTTTATGAGGAGGTGACACATAAGATTAAAAATATATATTTGTGACTAGATGTGACACAAGATTAAAAAAAAATATTTTTGAGGAGGTGACACATAAGAATAAACTATGTTTGTGACGTAAGGGTGGCTAATTATGAGCATATATAGGATCTTCACATATTGCACAATTTCAAAGAGTGCATTTGGAATATAAAAATTCAGAATCTTGTTTCCCAAATGAATGTGGTATAAACATTTTCATGCCAAAGCTAATGGCTATGGATTGAAGGAGCGTCAATCTTACTATCGTTGTAGCTTGGGTTTCCAATGACTACAGCTTGGAGGAGGGGTCATTGGAAAGCCTCTTGTGTGTGGAATTGAATATCATGGCTCAGGCTTGCGACGAGGACAATCATGATTCATATGGTGATCGTGTGGTTTGGCAGGAAAAATACCGCATCAAAATTGGGCCTGAAATCTACACAGAGTTGACCTGCCTAGGGGGCTAAATGCCATGAATATAATACCAACCTCGTCTTGCAATGGCGCTAAGAAGAATGGTTTTTGGGATTCGATCTCTCTCAGCACAAGGAGACTAGCCAAAAGGTTTACCAGGAACAACATGGAAAAAAACCAAAAAATACCGTTGATCTTTGTTTAGAGAATTGACATTCAAATATAGAAACAAATAAAATAAAATCGAAATAGTTTGTTATGGAACTGTACCTTAGCATGTAACGTCAACATCAGGGAAAAAGGAAATAAAACTAGTCAAGAAAATCATCAGTTTGAAAAGAAAAAAAGCTGAAAAAACTAGAGGTCCAATGAAAGACCTAAGAAAGCCGTTGTGGTTGGGTGGAGGAGGTTAGTTTGTATATAAGTAGGGTTATTGTTTTACCTCTACACAATTTTTATTTTCATGTGCCCTATTTCAGTGGGTATAGCCAGCAGATTGAGATCATGGAGAAGATTTTCAGGCAGAGGAAGGCTATATGTCCAAGGTGTAAATCTTGTGAATATAGTAGGTTTAGGTTTCTGAATAACAAAAGACGAGCGAAGAAGTTGCAGCCCATATATATCTGTAGAAAGTGTAACAAATACTTCACTCTAGGAGGAAAACTCTATAACACTTCCTTACACTCGCGTTCAAAAGCTAGAATATTTCCTGATAGGTGTCAGGGCAAGGTTCTTCCTCCTTGTTACAGTTTTAATGATGGAGCTTACAGTTTGAATGGATTCCCAGAAGCTGAGGACACCTGCAATATAAGGATAGTTATGACAGGAGCCAGGACATTTCACAAAGCTGTGTTTGAGAGAGGAGAAGCATATTGCGGGTCGATGCCTACTTTAAGCTTTCCATATGGATCCCTTTATGGGCATATAACGCATTTTTCTGGGTATGGAATACATTCATGCTGTTGTAGTTTTTCCAGTCCATGCAGCTAGCTATGGAAACTTCGGAATGTGGTTGCAAGATCAAGATAGATGGAAGATTTATGACAGTTTTGAAAATCATTTAGGCGCTGAGTTCGTTCCTTTCATATATCTGCCAAATTCTTACGAAGATTTGGAGGGAAACGCAAGGATAAACCAGTGCCTGAATATAAATCCATTGTGGAATATTGAGCCAATGGAGCCGTTAAAGGTATCCGAGGAAAGAGAATTGGAAATCGATTTGTTACTGTAAGAGTCCGTTGGAGAAAAAGCCAAAGGAAACGTACCATTCACTGAGCAAAAACGAGAAGTGGACGAGAATGCAGAGAACAACAACAACAATTTATATGATGGAGAAGGCATGGACTTGAGCTCAGAGGAATGTGAATGGCTAATGAACATTTTTGTAGCAGGTAAAGAAGAAAACAACAGTGCATACGGAGGAGACTCTATATGTTTTTCGCAACTAAAATATTTTGATGTAGGGTTCGGTTTGGAGCTATACGATTTGGACTTCCAGGAGATGTCAAATGATTCAGGCCGGTTTGATACTCATGTGGAATTTTTTGGAGATTGCAAAGTGGATGATGTTACTAATCTGTGGACATTTGTTGATAAAGAAGAAAACAACAGTGCAATCGGAGGAGAGTCGATATGTTTTTCGCAACTGCAAGATTTTGATGCAAGGTTCGGTTTGGAGCTATACGATTTGGAATTCTAGGAGATACCCAATGATTCAGGCCGATTACGTGGAAAATTTTGGAGATTGGAAAGCGGATGATGTTGCGAATCTTTGGACGTTTTAATAATGGAGTTCAATATTCATCTAGTTTTTTTTTTTTTTTTTTTTTT
>ML786455.1:386996-400875 GCA_009831015.1 Picea engelmannii | reverse complement strand
TTTTTTAAACTCCACGTTTTCAACATATATCCACTTAAAATAAAAACTCATGCATGCACACTCCACTAAAATTAATCCACCGAACAAAACACTCACGGATTTACCAACGCAAACGCTCAATACTCAAGCAAATTCACGCATATAACCTTACGCTCTTCAATATTTTGCCTGCGTAGAAAAAAGAATGTCCGCACCTCACGCTTGTGCCGGCTGCGGGAAGTCCGCACCTCCCGAGTGGCCCGACTGCGGGAATTTCTTGCTTGTCCGCACCTCACGTAGTATGCGGCCTGCGGAAATTTTTCGCTTTTCTCCGCGCTGAAAGGCTGAGTAGTATGTCTCCGCACCCTACCAGAGGAGAGACCTGCGAACCTCTCCAATTTCCGCACCTTCTTCTCGCGGCTCCGCACCTTCTCCTCGTGGCTCTGATACCAAGATAAAATATGCAGGGCAAACAAACACGGTGAGGCTACGCTCACTTCTTCATCATCAAACGTAGACGGATTACATCCTTATATAGGAAAAGACTCTCCCGAGTCGGCTACATGCAAACCAAAAGACAACCAGAGAACTGACTCTTAACTAAGCTAACTGGCGCTTACAACATGCGCTTATTACTGAAGCTAATCAACTAGTTAATATCTCCATTATTTCCAAGTAAAAATGCCCTGACAATGAGCACGATTTGCTTTGGCTATGCTAAAATTTTGATCGTAAAACTCCCTCGCAAGCAGTTTTCGAAGATACTAAGATTTTGATTGAAATCAGCATTACAATTGCAAAAGAGTAGGATCTCAGTAGAGATAATTATGAAAATAAAATATGTCAAATATATCCAACAGACTTCCAAAGGAATTAGTTATCCTCTTTATTTGCATTTCTATGGTATTATTTGGTTTAAATAGTTTTTGATCAAGTGAATGTTGTTCAGAAATGACTGCCAGGTGTGTTTTAAGACATTTAGAAAGCATCAAATATAAAATGCAACGAAGTTACATATATTTAAACGATCTTCTGAATGTTATAAATTTTATTAGGGCTTTGATGTGGGTTTGTTGTATACGTTGTGTTTGGGCGAGTAGTCTGATCAGCAGTCTGACTAGAAAATTGGCTGGAGTAGGTCAAACTGAAATCAATCAATAAGAATATTAGAGTTGTTTGGTTGTTTAAGAAAGTTATGGAAGTTAAAGAATCTACATGCAGTTGAAAGCAACTGAAAAAGGTTGGATAAATGTGACCATTAATGGGCGAGTTTTTTTTAAAGTTCTAGGTTTTGGTATTTTTAGTTAGAATTGGGCAATATAAATTTAGGCAAAATCATATTTTTTGTTGTTTAAACTATATTTCTAAGTGTATAAATGGATTTAGCTTTATGAAAAACCCAACACTTAAATTATATAGAATAATTATTCAAATATGCTGATCCAACAATTTCTCACTAAATTTTTGACAAAATTAAACAAATATATTAAAAAAAAAAAAAAAATCCTCTATACAACATTTGGGAAAAAATCAATTAAAAGATGATCAATGAGATGAAAGGCTGGATAAAGTTTCTAAATATAAAATGTTAATTGTTGTTCCAGACTCTGTACTTAAGGCTAGAAAGTACAGGCTCTAGGCATCCAAAAGTGAGTAAAAGATAAAAATGGGAAGAATCAACCTTCGGGAAAGGAAGCTAAGACTGATTTCTAAGTTGTCTTTGTTTCACTTCCAAATGTTTCTGGATGCTTATATCCCATTCAATTGTGGCCCATGAACGTTCGAGTTCTACTCGGGTGATGGCAATTTTAAGTATGGTGTCAAAAAGGTTCAAAGCGATGCTGGTTTGATCCGATAGGCCGGGTTCAATGTTGGGCTGTCTTGCAACGGGCACAGTCATGGAGGAACATAAATTGAAAAGAAAGTTCAAGGTTTAAAATGCTACTTCAATTTTTTGACTGTATCAAAGAGAATTTTCGAATCTAATGTTAAAGGTAGAACACAAACCAAAGGCCTTCTCCTATAACTGAGTTAACTTTTTAAAGAATCATGTATGAAATGTGAGAAAACATTAAGCTGACGACAATGCGAGGCTCCCATCAAGGGAGAATCTTGCCCTGTAAACAGAAGAAGAAAAAGGCAAGAAGAAATCTAACAAAACAAAAAATATAGAGATCTAAAAAGTTCACAGGTCTTGTACCTGCTGATAGCCAATACAAAGGAAAAACTGCAAGCGATTAGACGACTAAAAAGTTGATCACCACAGTAGAAGTTGTACTAAATTGCAACTAAGCATTCATTAGAAATATATATGTGAAATGAAATTTAATATAAGATAACAGAGAAAACAAAATTCATAACTCAGTCTTCACGGAATCAAGAATCTTCGGATTGCTTTATATTAATTTTCAAAAGGAAAAAGGTCTCTATTACAATCGGCCAAGAAAAGTCCAGTCTCTGTTCTCACTTCAAAATGCATATTTATACAAACTTCTAAACATTCGGATTTCAATCGTTCCAGGAGATTTCGGTTACAAAATGGGAAATTTAAGCGTTTCACTTCTTTGTCTTTGTCCTCCTTCATGCGGGCAGAGCACCTTCCTTTCTTTACTCTTCTTTCCCCAAAAATAGAACAAAATAACACTTGTCATCATTTGACGCCAGACGCTTGCCTTTTCGCCTGCCCAATGC
The DNA here is from genome assembly GCA_009831015.1 of Picea engelmannii. Taxonomy (NCBI): domain Eukaryota; kingdom Viridiplantae; phylum Streptophyta; class Pinopsida; order Pinales; family Pinaceae; genus Picea; species Picea engelmannii. The sequence continues at coordinate 398,205 of ML786455.1, read as the reverse complement.
AATTGACACACTTTTTGATCAATTGGGCTATCAACTTTGAAGGATCTGTTTGGTTGTTTGCCTCAAAAGTGTAACAATCCTTCGCTAACTGTGGCAACATTTCTCCTACTTGTCGGTCTTCAGTGATGATAAAACATAATTGTACACTTGGTTTTATTAACCATTTATCCACTTGGACGATATCAATCTGGCTTATCTGTGATATTTCAACCTGCTCTTTTTCCTCGTTCTCCTTGATATCAAGTAGGTGCTTGGCTATATCGATCTGGGCCAGTGTCCCAGCGCTGCTTTCCCTATCGAGATTCAACTAACTTTCATTTATCAAGCCAAAAGTTTCTTCACAAGAGTTTCTCATTTCTTTAGCTCGTTCTCTGTTTTCTGATATATTACGCTCCCATGCCTTCAACAAGATATTTCCTTTGGTTTGCTCTAGGATGGAAAGTATGGAACTACTGACCATTTCTTTTTTCATCGTGGCTATAACAGCCTCTTGGAAAGCGACCCGAGCCGCCCCATCTTCTCTTTCTCTCAAAGAAATGTCTTTTAGCGCTTGGTCAATGGTCTAGAAATGGTTATGGATGGCTTCCACTTTAGCAAGTAAATCTTGCTGAGCTACTGGCACTCTCTTTCGAATCTCAATGGCTTGGGATTGGAATATCCCGATATCTATAACCTGGCTCTCAACAAAATTCAACTTAACCTGTAACTTTCTTATCAGTTCTTCTTGTTGGCTTACTTGTGCTTGGCTAGTCTGGGCCGACTGATGTATTTTCTTGAGATCAGATCTGAGTTGCTCGATTTCCTTTTGATCGGTTTCTCTGGCTTGCTCTAGACCTGTGTTCCCCTGATCTCTGGCATTTGCCTTTGTTGTAGCTAGCTTAGCCTACAATGTATTGATCAAGCGGTTCTTCCGCTTTAACTGTTCCTTTAGAGATCCGACGGAGTATTGGTTGGCTGTAGCAAAAGCCCCCAACGCCCCTGCTATCTGAGTGGAAAATTCCTCCTTTTTCATGGCCTTTCCATCGGCTAGGATTTTGAATTTTTTGGCTACTGTGCACGCTTCTCGATAAATATCTTGCTTCACAACGACCTTTCTCTTCTTATCGAAGAAAAATTCGTTTGGAGGAAACTCTTCTATAGTAATGGGCGTTAGTTCTTCACCGAAAATCCATCCCGCGTCAGGAGTCCCCTTTGTGAACTGTAGGGGAGTGATAGAAGCGATGGGATTGCCGATTTCCTTGGATGGTTTCTCTAGGATAACAACCGTGTCTAGCTTGCTTGATGGGTTGGGGATCTCGGCTTCCTATTTTGGGTTCTCGGTTTCCTTTGTCTTTTCTTGATTTTCCTCCCGGTCAGGACATGAATCTTTTGAGCCCTTGGCTTCCGTTTGCTGTATATATGCAGTCTGTGGGTTCTTACCCTGTAAAAGTGGGGGAAGGTAGCTCCGCCGGTGTTCCTGAAATTTGAATAAATCGGCCATATCCCCGGGCGACAGGGCTTGAATCTGACTTAGGACCTCAGCATAGGATCTCGCACCTCGGAAGATGTCGTCATGAGGCAAATGCTCATGTTCGTATCTTTTCAGGCCACAATTCGCCATGTGATTACTCATGAACTTATGTGGGTTATGTTTCTTAAACTCAATGTTGACCAATTTAAATTCCTCGAAGGTTGTAGCCTCGGCTTTGGCGTGTCCGAAATCTTATAAAAAATACATATTAAAATGAATGGGGAAGGGAGGCCATACCTTCTTCGAAAAACCTTTGAGATCTTTTCTTATGCCACCGAGCACGGATTGCCTAGTGATTTCGTGACATACCAACTTATCTGACACGAATAATGGTAGAGCATATGGGGGAACAGAGGCACCGAAAACCCTGATGTATGAAAGCTCCGCTTCTACATACCAGTCAACCACACTACTCAAAATGGCCGTGATGCTATATGAAACCCTGGGAGGTGGGTTACCAAAGATGGAGACATGCATTGGTACCATTACCCAGTTGAAAATCTCATATATGAATTCTTTGGCCTTGTCCTCCCAAAGTTTCGAGTGATAGACATGAATAGGCTCAACCTTAGATGGAGTCCATCTCCAACTCATTAGAGGGAAAGACATCATGAAACAAATAGCATCCATGATGTAGGCAGACATGAAAAATGAAGTTGCTTTCCCACTCGCCTTCTGCGCTCAATATTCGGTAATTCGACTGTTTAGACTATCCAACAACATTTTGGCCCAGTCGAAAGAAAAACCTTCAGCGATTGTATGAGTCAGAGGCACCCATGAGAGGAAAAAGTGTGTCGTGTCCTCCCTTCCATACAACCTACAGGCCATCATTGCTATATACCTAGATTGCGGTTCTAAGGAGGAGATTGAATAAATTCCATTACAATTTGCCCTGAATTTTGCGGGGTGCGAAACCCAATCCTTGATCAGATCGGACAAGTTTCTGCTATATTGCTTGCATTCCTTCCCCTTGAAACCTTCCAGAAACTCGACATTGTACGTGAAGTTTGGTGTGGGTGACAGCTGATACATTGCCTACAAATGTTCTGGTCTAAAAGTCCCAATCATCACCTTCTTCTCGCTGATAATAGTCCTGGTCAGGATATCCACATGGTTTAGCGCCCATCTGATCATATCATAATAGGGAAGGAGTTGTGGCCTTGCCGCTATTTTGTGCATCTCTGCTTGAATGATGATTTTGTAGTTGGTGGCCAAATCATCCTTCTTGTTATCGCTGGAATCACCTGAACAATTCACCGATTCAGATTGAATAATGTCAGAGATGTATGTCCATGTTTTGACAGTATCAATACTTCGGGGTGAAGTATCGGAAACAACATCTGATCCCTGACCTGAAATCTCGGCAGCCACCTTGGACGCTTTTCATGGAGCCATGACAGAGAACTTTGTAATCAGATCTCCTGTAGTAAGAATTGTAAATACAGACAGAAGTTATCCTGATGAAAAATCTCTGCGCGCAAAATAGAAATAAAATTGAAATAATGAAAGAAACTCCCTTTCTTTGATCTTTCAACTTCACGTGAGTCCTTGCTGACAGAACGGTCAAGTCGTTTAATGGAAAGATTTAGGTGTGAAACGAGATCTTATTTTCCATTAACTCATCAAGATTCAAATTAATGCCATAAATGTTTAAAAGATTTGTGATAATAAATAAATGTGGAAACATTCAAAAATCTCATCCGTAGACTGTGTATGTTAAAGGTCCTTTAAGGAATTAATTAATTCAGTTAAGTCCCTTTAATTTTGTACTTTCATCCATTGAAACCTCTTTTCGGCGTTCGTCGTCTTGGATGATTTCGTTCCTAGTCTTGGAGTCCAAAATACCCGAAATGGCAATGGCGCGATTTAGCCTTTTACCTGTGACGTTGCCCAAGCTTTTAGTTAATCCATGTCCAAAGAAGGAAATCATGACTTTGTGGATTAGAGTCGCGATGATGCAGCTTTTGGAGGGAGCGATCGCCAAGTCACGAAAGCATGATAATGTTTAAGCAAGGTTTAAAGGATTTACTCTTGACACTAACAGGGGTAACTTTTGGAACCGTTTCGCGACTTCGCATATCAGAGTTTGAAAACCATGCGACTTGTAAATCCCGAAGCGCGATAACACGAGGTTATAAAAGTGATAAACTTGCTTAATGGTTAAGTGACAGTGATTTAGAACTATAACAACCATCACCACTTCACATGTCGGGGTATTGAGGCTTTCAGTGGGTAAAGATCATAAAGTAAAAGACAGCCTGAAAACCAACTTTTGATTTTAAGAGTTATATTTCAACCACTTGGAAAAGGCGGCTCCAACATAAGCTCCAACTAGGGATCCCATCTTCCTACGGGATGGGAAGAATAGTAGATCACGTGCCTGTATTGGGTAAATGGAGTCATTGGTTTCTTTCTGCGAAACTTGTTTTAGGAAGGGGATACAGAGGGAAAAAGGAGATTTTGTCTTTACTTCTAAAAAGATTTTCAAAATTCAATTTCGTTCTAAACTCAGTTGTAGCCCTTTCGATGACTTTCTCCTTCTCGATACTGAATTCAGGTCTGCTTTAAGATAATCAAAACAGTCCTAGGAAATTCAACAGATCTTGTGGATTTTGGCTTGCATCAAACGAAGTAAATTCCATGCTTTTAATCGGGGAGTCCTGTTTGAACCTGGGATGAAAATCCGGTTTCGAAAAGGCTGATTACCAGAGTATAGTGAAATTTACATATGACAACCTTACATATATCTCAGATATTGCTTCACTGCCAGCGAGCCTGTTCAGTACCCCGGTGATGTTATCTGGTCCTTTTTACTGAATTTCCTTTGACCACTTCGAATCATAATTATGCATTTAAATGCTGAGATGAGGGCAATCATTTATGAATTTCCTTTCATCGTCTCCTTGGACTAGATGGGGGAAATCAAATGTGAATTTCCCTTCACCATCTGTCTTATATTTTACTTTTTAAAGCACGAAGTGGGGGCAATCAGTTTTTATAAGGTATACCAGGGATGATATCTGTGTAATATTCGCAGTGGAGGTCTGTCAACTTGCTTTGATTACTCGGGACCAACCTTCTCTTAACTTTCAAAACACCTTAGCCCACAGGGAAAATGGGAAAAATTACTTCTAGGGGTCTTCCTTCGAGCAAGCCTCAATTCTTTGAAAACTATTAAAAAACCTAGAAGAGTCAGGATCAACCTACGCATAACTTTGTTTAGTAGGAGACTGAGGAGTTATGAGGGCTGGCTTACTTTCTAAGATCTATTTTCCAGCTTCCAAAGCTAAAATGTAACCTCTTCTCCCTCTTTGGGAACCTCAGAAAGGTGTTTGGTTTTTTAAAAAGGTAAATCTGAGGATAGAAAAAGGGCGACGGAGAAAGGTTTGGAATTCAAAATACAGGGGTCATGGATTAAACCCGACTCTTGGAACCCTATCTAAGAGACGCTTTACTCTCTCTGCTTATTTTAATTACCTCTTATCTTTATCTAGTTGAAACTTTTAGGACCCAGAGTAAGAAGTCGTTCTTTTAATGACATATCAAGCGAAAACATCATACTTATGAGATCGTCATGGCACTTTAGCGACATTCGTTTGAAATACAGACATCTCTAGAATTTGTACCTTTGCCTTACCATTTTGTTCTCTTCTAAAATAATGGAATGTTTTTTTTTTATCACCTGTTTTCGGTGAATTGATTCTCTGATATATGACCGTCTGTTTATTACTTTCGCTCGTTTGGGCTACAAGCCGAGCTCCTTGAATGGAACAACACGAAGAGTATCAGGGCTTTAAAATAACTGAATGCGTTGAAAATTTCTTATCTCTACTTCTAGAAAAACAATGACGTATTTTATTTGTGATGAAAGTAGACTTACCAAAGAAAAATTATGAAATAAAAAGAAAACACAAACCATTTATTTCATATAGTTATTTAAATAACGCCCGTTGACAGGGGCATTGAGGATTTTACCATCCAAATTCTCTAATAGAAATAAATTTTTCCCTTCAGGAGTTGTGACTTTGAACGGTCCATACTAGATATGATAAAATTTACCATGTTTTGCCGAGTCTTCCTTCCTAGCATGCCATTTCAAAACCAAATCATAGGGGAGAAATTCTCTGTCCTTGGCCTTACGATCTAATAATGCTTTCATGTTGTCCTGGTATTTCTGCAGCCTTTCGTCTACTTCAGCCCTGTGTTGTTGAACTTCAATCAGCTGGTTTATTCTTCTTGTGACATGATTTGGTTCTTCTTTCTCATCTTGCCAAAGTTTCATTACGGGAAGAGCTAGATTTATAGGTAATACTACATCGGTCCTGTATACCATTTGGAAAGGAGAAGTGCCGATAGATTTTTTTGTACCTTCGATTGGCCCACAAAGCATATTTCAAATGCACATGCCAAGATTTTTTGTTTTCCCTCAACACTTTCTTAATTATAGTGATTAGACTCTTGCTTGAAAACTCAACTAGCCCATTTCCTTGGGGGTAATATGTCGTGGAATGACTGATCATGATATTGTACTTTTGGGAAAAGCTGACCATAGCCATAGATTTAAATGCCCGGGTGTTATCTGTGACTATCTTTCGGGGGAAACCGAATCTAGACAAAATGTTCTCTTCTATCAAATCCATTACCACTGAATCTGTTGCCTTTCTAGTTTGAATAGCCTCCACCCATTTGGTGAAGTAATCTGTAGCATTCATGATCCATTTATGTTGAGCGCTAGAATGAGGGTTAATTTCACCTATAAAATCTAGTCCCCATTGTTGAAAAGGGGCTTCCGTTTTGACCAGAACTAATGGTAGCGCTGAGAGTTTCTACTTGCCTGCGAAAAATTGGCAAGGGTTACAGGCTCTGACTTTGGAGTTGACATCTGAGAATAGTTTGGGCCAATAATATCCTACACTCAGGATCTTATAAGCCATTTCCCTCCAAGCATGATGTCCTCCACACATTTCTTCATGAAATCCGTTTATGACCTTCTCTGTTTCTGATTCAACTAAACAAACCAACAGGAAGCCTAGTGGGTCTTTCCAATACAATTGGCTTTCGGATATACAGTACTTTACCGCATGCAGCTTCAACGTCTTGTCTTTAGATGGAGATAAGTCACTTAGGCATTTCAAGGTGAGAAGGTAGGACACTATGTCTTTATACCAATCCGATGAGGCAAACATCTCTTCGATTTTGATTGCAGTTATTTATTCATCGAGCTCATTCATGTCCACACACTTTTCACATCCTTGTAGGCCATTTATTCCGAGGGCTCTGGAATTTGATTTAGCTAAGAGCTTAGCCAAACCTTGTTCTTTTACTAGTCTCGTCGGTTTTATCTCTAGGTTGAATTCTTGAATTTTAGCAAGCCACTGTCCCCTTTTCCCATCACTACCAGACTGAACCAAAATGTCTTTTACGGATCTAGTGGGTATGTACACAATTACCTTGGAATGTAACACGTAGGTTCTGAAAGCCTTTAACACATTCACCATAGCATATGCTTGCTTTTCCATTATATCATATCTGAGTTCAACGTCTCTAAGACTTTTACTAAAAAAGGCTATTAGTTGCTCGAAACCTTCTTCATTTTTCTGGAGGAGTACCACGACAAGTGTGTGTTTGGAGGTGAACGAGAAAATCAGAAAATCTTTTAGATAATCAGGGCTTGCCAGTACGGGTGCCTCACTTATAACCTTCTTGATGCGTGCAAATGATGCTTTGGCTTCTGTTGTCCATTTCACTTTGTTGTTCTTCTTTAGCATATCTATGATCAACTTCACGATTTCAACAAAGTTTGGGATAAATCTCCTCAAAAAATTTATTTTTCCTAAGAATGACTTAATCTCTTTTACATTCGTAGGGATATTTATGGTGTCTATAGCTTCAACCCTCTTAGGATCAATTTTAATTCCATCTCGAGACACAATATGGCCCAAGAGTTTACCTTCTTGCATAGCAAAGTGAGACTTTTTGGGGTTTAAGGACAAACCAATCCTGCGACATTTCTCAAACGTCTGCTTGAGATGTATCAGATGATCTTCATCAGATTTAGAAAAAACGATCAGATTATCAAGATAGATAACCACGAATTTGTCCCTTTTGTCGATGAAAGCGATGTCCATAGCACATTGGAAAGTAGCACCTGCATTCATTAAACAAAAAGGCATCTTGTCATACATAAATGTACCCCAAGGGGTGGTGAAGGTTGTTTTTTCTTTATCGTGCTCGTTGGCAGCAATTTGATTGTACCCGAAAAGACCATCTATCATTGACATCCTATTTGCCCCAACTACTTTTTCTAAAATGTGATCCATTTTGGGTAGAGGGTAATTATCTTTGAGGGAGGACTTATTTAGATTTCTAAAATCAACACACAGTCTGATCTCCCCACTTTTCTTTCTAACCGGGACTAGGTTTGCTACCCAGTCAGAGTATCTCAGTGGTAAGATTATTTTTGCATCCAGGATCTTTTTGACTTCCCTTTCGACCACGGGCAATAAAATAGGATTGATTTGTCTGAGTTTTCGTCTAAAAGGTTTGACACCAGGATTTAGGGGTATCTTGTGTTCAATCACAGTGGTGTCATAGGTTCTCATCTCTTCATATGACCAAGTGAAAACGTCTTTATACTGCTTGAGTAGATCAACATATTTACTTTTTTTCTCAGAAGGGAGATACTTTGATATTTTTACTATCGTAGGCTCCTCTTTGGTCCCTATGTCGCAATCTTCAACCTCTTTTGGTTGGGGTTGCAAAGTAGATTTTAAGGGAATATCATTTTGGTCGAACAGTCTCTCCAGAGGGATTAGTCCCTCTGGAATCTGATTGTTCTTTAAAACCAACATGCAATGATTAGCGATCTTTTCCTGGAACCGCTGAGGATCCTCTCCCTCTTGCATGATCCATGTTTGGTCGTTTTGGTTTTCTTGGTCAATGTGAGTTTCAACGAAGTTGTCCACCATTTCGAGGAACTTTCTGATTTGTTCGTCATCCTCAAACACTTGCCAGTGTTGGATGTTGTTTGGTATGGAAGGTTTGTTCCTCACTTCTATGTGGTACCTTTGTTTGAAAGTTGTAGGGGGGGGAAATGTTAAGGCTGCTTTGGCTAATGAATCGTCTTGCAGGTGTTCAACACGTGGGATGAAATGAACATTTACCAATGAGAATAAATTTTCTATTAAATCCTAGGCGCAATTCGTGTAAGATCTCAATCTTGGGTGTTTGGCCTGGTATTGTCGATTTATTTGTTTCACTATCAACTCTGCATCTCCGTAGACTTCCAAGTTCTTTATGTTCAGCTTCCTGGAAGCTTCCAACCCTAAGAATAGAGCCTCATACTCACATACGTTATTGGTGTAGTCTATATCCCATTGAAACCTGTAAGAGAAAGGAATAAAAAATTCATTTTCAGGTGCTACAAACAGTACTCCTACACCTTCTCCTTCATATGACAAGGCACCATCAAAAAACATTTTCCGAATTCCAGTGTTATACATATTTTCATCTACCTTTCCTGATTCATTTTCATCTATGTAATTCTCTTCTGTACAACTATTTACACCATCATCAAAAGACAAAATACAATTCCCTAGATCATGATCGACAACATAAATAGGATAATTGTTAGGATTATGTGGGTCGCTCACTGTGTATGCTAGCCTCGTTTCCCTGTATAGCTAAGTAAATTGTCCACCAAACACACGAATCGTGGCATAGGTCATGTCTAGTTGAAGAGACCCACCAAGTTTGGCTCCCCATGACCTAGATAGTAGAAAGCCATACTTCGGGGGTATATCAACGATAACTACATCCATCGGGATGCTTTTCACCAGAAACTGTGCAAGAGTGACTACTAAATATTTTATCATACCCATGCACTTAAATCTCCTTGAATCGAAAGAGTGGAGATCTCCATAAGGCCTGGTGATCTCGAGGCCTAGTCTGTCCATAATAGACTTGGGCCTCACATTATGTGAGGCTCCGGAGTCTAGCATGTAGTTATGCAGTAGTCGATCATGCATATTCAGGGTAATATAGAAGGGAGCGACGGTGTCTCTGGCACTCTTGAAATGTGGACCAAAAGTGATATTAGGCTTATCATCTTCCAATTTTATCACATCAGAGTGACTTTCCAGATCCAAAAAATCTATCATTTTGGTTATCTGCTTTCGATACATAGGATTGTTTGTTAATTCGACTAGAGGGATTGGTATTTTGATCTTATTTATCTCATTTTCAAGGCTGAAACCTCCCCCACCATTTTCCGTTTCTCTGGTTGAAACCTCAAACTCCTTCTTTTCTAACTTATTTGTTTGTGCTGATTTATTTTCCGTGAGTTTCTTTACCGGTGTATGCGTTTCAGCTGTCTTAGTTTTTTTTGCTTGGGTCTCAGCCTCCTTTACTTTGGGATTCTGCGAATCTACCCCTTTTATTTTGTTATTATGTATCTCGGAGTCTTTTGGGGCAGGATCGTATATTTAAGCTCTAGGAAGAATATTCTTGGGTTGAGGAGTCGACACAGGTTTTTTTTTAGGCCTCAAGTTGTAGTTATTTTGGACCTCAGCCATTATAGAATCGATCATTTCTTGATAGATAGAAACATCAGTGTTGTTTATGTCATTGTCTTTATTTGACGGTTCCTCTGTGTTCAAGGACTTCTCGTAATCTTATTTAGTTAAATGAGGTTGTGTGTAGTCGTCACCCAAATTGTTTACATCTTGTTCTAGATCCTCGAAATCTTGCAGGTCATTTCCTCCTATAAATTTTTCATTTTTTAAAGGAGTTTGAATTTTCTAGTCTTCATTTTTAATCTGTCTTTGTTGATTTTGAGTGTTGGGGTTTCTTTTGAATTCCCTCTTAACGAATGGATCTGCCTTGGATTGATGTAGCTCTGTTCTGGAAATCTTATTTGATAGCTCTTTAATTATCCTAGCCATATCATCCATTTTATCATCTGAGGATCTACTAGGCCCTGAGGGTCCCGTTTGTTCCCTAAAACGTTTGGTTTCTCGATTTCCCGTTTCTACTTTTGTTTTTAATTTGCCAGAAGCCATCATGTTAGATTCTATCTCTATGATGTCATCTTACATTCAGGCCAGGGTAGCCCCTCTCCTTTCTTTCAACAAAAGTGTGAAATCGGGTTCAAAGGCTCCCGCAAAGGTTACCTTGGTTGTAGGTTGGGATGGTTTAACTTCGATTGGGATCTTATTATATAATTTGTTAAACCTTTGAATGAATTCCATAGCAGTTTCCGATTTTTTTTTCTTTAAAGACCCGAACTCGGTCAAATAGTACAAATGGTCTTTTCTTTCACCCCATTGTCTAAGAAAAGAGTCTTCTAGGGCATCATAGGATAATATCGAACCTGCGGGTAGACTTCGAAATCAGGTTCGTACTTGTCCTTCGAAAGTATGAACAAATAACCTCGAATATATGTCTTCATGTTTGAGACCTAGGATATTTGCGAACTGACCAAAGAAATTTGTATGTTCGGTCGTGGTCAGGTCCCCTTCCCCTGAAAATTTAGGTAAGTTTTTCATGTAGTTTTCATGAACGTTGTGAAGAGGGACAGGCAGGACCAGAGATGCATATCTGGCAGCTACTTTAGTGAAAAATCTGGGAGGTGGGGGAAACCCTTGGCCCTCCTCTCCTCCTCTTGGAGCCCCCCCCCCCTCCTCCTCCTAGAGCCCCTCC
>ML786455.1:366565-386983 GCA_009831015.1 Picea engelmannii | reverse complement strand
CATCGATACTATTGGATAGGAAAATGGTGTGTTATACATAGGGTTCTGGAACACTAAAAACGAATCTTTAGCTTCTTTGGGAGATGAGAATACTGAAGAAGGGGGAAAAGGGATGTGAGGACTTGGTTCCTCAGATTTGCAAGAGATGTAATCAGGGGAACCCGCGAGCGTGGAAACTAAGTATATGGTATACTCTTCAAGACTCGGCGAGGTCAGGAAATCTAACTGAAGAGTCGTTGGGATATCAATTGTTGTTAAATTTACTGAGGGATTTTCACCTTTATGTACACTAGAAGTTGTCGGATGAATTTCATTTTTAACTTCAGGGAGAGCTAAAGTTGGGTTGAGGGTTTTAGGCAGGGATTCGTGCGAAGTTAGAGGTTCAAAATAAATCTTAGCCTTTGGTTGTGTGTACATAAGCTGGTAGACTGCAGTGGTTGGCTTAAGGGAACCTCTTGTTTTCAATATCTTTTCAGGATCGGAAACAGGCGTGGTCTGTTTACCATCCAGGTTTTGTCTGGTGTTCCTTCGACCGGATGCCAGCTTACTTAAACGTGGATTTGCCAAGTGAATGGTAAAAAAAATCCTTTAGAAGGTGTTCACTCTTTGTTCAATATCAAAGGGTAGAAACTTGCAAAAATGTCATTCTCCCAGGGAAAAGGTTTCGTAACTTCGGTCCCCCACAATGGTGCTAGAAAGATGTTGTTCTAGAGTCTATACTTAAGGCTAGAAAGTACAGGGTCTAGGCATTCGAAAGTGAGTAAAAGATAAAAATGGGAAGAATCAATCTTTGGGAAAGGAGGCTAAGGCTGATTTCTAAGTTGTCTCTGTCTCGCTTCCAAACGTTCCTGGATGTTTATATCCAGTTCAATTGTGGCCCATTAACGTTTGAGTTCTACACAGGTGATGGCAGTTTTAAGTATGGTGTCAAAAAGGTTCAAAGTGATGCTGGTTTGATCCGATAGGCTAGGTTCAATGTTGGGCTGTCTTGCAACGGGCATAGTCATGGAGGAACAAAAATTGAAAAGAAAGTTCAAGGTTTAAAATGCTACTTCAATTTTTTGACCGTATAAAAGAGAATTTTCGAATCCGATGTTAAAGGTAGAACAAAAACCAAAGGCCTTCTCCCGTAACTCAGTTAACTTCTTAAAGAATCATGTATGAAATGTGAGAAAACATGAAGCTATCGACAATGCGAGGCTCCCATCAAGGGAGAATCTTGCCCTGTAAACAGAAGAATAAAAAGGTAAGAAGAAATCTGACGAAGCATAAAATATAGAGATCTAAAAAGTTCATAGGTCTTGCACCTACTGATAGCCAATTCAGAGGAAAAACTGCAAGTGATTAGATGACTAAAACATTGATCACCACAATAGAAGTTGTACTAAATTGCAGCTAAGCATTCATCAGAAATATATATGGGAAATGAAATTTAATATAAGATAACAGAGAAAAGAAAACTCATAACTCAGTCTTCATGGAATCAGGAATCTTTGGATTGCTTTGTATTAATTTTCAAAAGGAAAAAATTCTCTGTTACAATCGGCAAAGAAAGGTTCAGCCTATGTTCTCACTTCCAAATGCATATTTATACAAACTTCTAAACATTCGAATTTCAATCGTTCCAGAAGCTTTCGGTTACAAAATGGGAAATTTAAGCATTTCACTTCTTTGTCTTTGTCCTCCTTCATGTGGGCAGAGCACCTTCCTTTTTTTAGTCTTCTTTCCCCATAAATATAATAGAATAACACTTGTCATCATTTGAAACCAGACACCTACCCTTTCGCCTGCCCAATGCAATTGACACACTTTTCGATCAATTGGGATATCAACTTTGAAGGGTTTGTTTGGTTGTTTGCCTCAAAAGTGTAGCAATCCTTCGCTAACTGTGGCAACCTTTCTCCTACTTGTCGATCTTCAGTGACGATAGAACATAACTGTACAGTTGGTTTTATTAACCATTTATCCACTTGGATGATATCAATCTGGCTTATCTGTGATATTTCAGCCTACTCTTTTTCCTCATTCTCCTGATATCGAGCAGGTGCTTGGCTATATCGATCTGGCCCAGTGTCCCAACACTGCTTTCCCTATCGAGATCCAACAAACTTTCATTTATCAAGCCGAAAGTTTCTTCACAAGAGTTTCTCATTTCTTTAGCTCATTCTCTGTTTTCTGATATATTACGCTCCCACGCCTTCAGCAAGATATTTCCTTTGGTTTTCTCTGGGATGGAAATTCTGGAACTACTGACCATTTATTTTTACATCATGGCTATAACATCCTCTTGGAAAGTGACCCGAGCCACCCTAGCTTCTCTTTCTCTCAAAGAAATGTCTTTCAGCGCTTGGTCAATGGTCTGGAAATCCTTTGGATGGCTTCCACTTTAGCAAGTAAATCTTGCTGAGCTACTGACACTCTCTTTCAGATCTCAATGGATTGGGATTGGAATATGCCAATATCTATAACCTGGCTCTCGATAGAATTCAACTTTACCTATAATTGCCTTATCAGTTCTTCTTGTTGGCTTACCTGTGCTTAGTTGGTCTGGGCCGACTGATGTATTTGCTCGAGATCAGATCTGAGCTGCTCGATTTCCTTTTGATTGGATGCTCTGGCTTGCTCTACACCTGTGTTCACCTGATCTCTGGCATTGGCCTCTGTTGTAGCTAGCTTAGCCTCCAATGTACTGATCAAGCGGTTCTTCCACTTTAATTGTTCCTTTAGAGATCCGACAGAATATTGGTTGGCTGTAGAAAAAGACCCCAACGTCCCTTATATTTGAGTTGCAAATTCCTCCTTTTTCATGGCCTTGCCATCAGCTAGGATTTTGAATTTTTTGGCTACTATACCCACTTCTCAGTTTGCTTGACAATGACCTTTCTCTTCTTATCGAAGAAAAATCCGTTCAGAGGCAACTCTTCTACAGTAATGGGCGTTAGTTCTTCGCCAAAAATTGATCCCGTGTAGGGGGTCCCCTTTGTGAACTATAGGGGAGTGATAGAAGTGATGGGACTGCCAATTTCCTTGGATGGTTTCTCTGGGATAACAACCATGTCTGGCTTGCTTGATGGGTTGGGGATCTCGGCTTCCTGTTCCGGGTTCCCGGTTTCCTTTGCCTTTTCCTTATTTTCCTCCTAGTCAAGAACTGAATCTTTTGAGCCCTTGGATTCCGTTTGTTGTATATTTGTAGTCTGTGGGTTCTTATCTTGTAAAATTGGGGGAAGGTAGCTCAACCAATGTTCCTGAAATTTGAAGAAATCGGCCATATCCCTGGGTGACAAGGCTTGAATCTGACTTAGGACCTCAGCATAGGATCTCGTACCTCAGAAGATGTCGTCATGAGGCGAACACTCATGTTCGTATCTTTTCAAGCCACAATTCTCCATGTGATTACTCACGACCTTATGTGGGTCATGTTTCTTAAACTCAATGTTGACCAATTTAAATTCCTCCAAGGTCGTAGCCTCAGCTTTAGCGTGTCCAAAATATAATAAAGAATATGTATTAAAATGAATGGGGAAGGGCGGCCATACCTTCTTCGAAAAACCTTTGAGCTCTTTTCTTATGCCACTGAGCACGGTTTGCCTGGCGATTTCATGACATAAAAGCTTATTTGACACGAATAGTGGTAGAGCATATGGGGGAACAAAGGCGCCGAAAACCCTGATGTATGAAAACTCTGCTTCTACATACCAGTTATCCACACTACTCAAGTTGGTCGCGATGCTATCTAAAATCCTGGGAGGTGTCTTACCGAAGATGGAGACATGCATTAGTACCATTACCCAGTTGAAAATCTCGTATATGAATTCTTTGGTCTTGTCCTCCCAAAGTTCGAGTGATAGACATGAATAGGCTTAGCATTAGATGGAGTCTAGCTCCAACTCATTAGAGGGAAAGACATCATGAAACGAATAACGTCCATGATGCAGGCGGACATGAAAAATGAAGCTGCTTTCCCACTCACCTTCTGCACTCGATGTTCGGTAATTCGACTGGTTAGACTGTCCGACAACAGTTTGGCCTAGTCGAAAGAAAAACCTTCAGCGACTGTATGAATTAGAGGCACCCACGACAGGAAAAGGTTTGTGGTGTTCTCCCTCCCATACAACCTACAAGCCATCATTGTTATATACCTGAATTGCAGTTCTAAGGAGGAGATTGAATAAATTCCATTACAATCCGCCCTGAATTTTGCATTGTGTGAAACCCAATCCTTGATCAGATTAGACAAGTTTCTTCCATATTGCTCGCATTCCTTCCCCTTGAAACCTTCCAGAAGCTCGGCATTGTACACGAAGTTTGGTGTGGGTGACAGCTGATACATTGCCTGCAAATGTTCTGGTCTAAAAGTCCCAATCATCACCTTCTGCTCGCTGATAATAGTCCTGGTCAGGATATCCACATGGTCTAGCACCCATCTGATCATATCATAATAGGGAAGGAGCCATGGCCTTGTCGCTATTTTGCGTATCTCTGCTTGAATGACGATTTTGTATTTGGTGGCCAAATCATCCTTCTTGTTATCGTTGGAATCATCTGAACAATTCGGGGATTCAGACTGAATAATCTCGGAGATGTATGTCCAGGTTTTGATAGTATCAATACTTCGCGGTGAAGTATCGAAAGAAACATCTGAGCCCTGACCTAAACTATCGGCATCCGCCTTGGACGCTTTTCATGGATCCATGATAGAGAACTCTGTACTTAGATCTCTTGTAGTAAGAATTGCAAATGCAGACATAAGTTATCCTGATGAAAAATCTATGCGCACAAAATAGAAATAAAATAGAAATAATGAAAGAAACTCCCTTGCTTTGATCTTTCAACTTTGCGTGAGTCCTTGCTGACAGAATGGTCAAGTCGTTTAATGGAAAGATTTAGGCGTGAAACGAGATCTTATTTTCCATTAACTCATCAAGATACAAATCAATGCCATAAATATTTAAAAGATTTGTGATAATAAAGAAATGCGAAAACATTCAAAAATCTCATCCGTAGACTATGTATGTTAAAGGTCCTTTAAGGAATTAATTAATTCAGTTAAGTCCCTTCAATTTTGTACTTTCATCCCTTGAAACCTCTTTTCGGCATTCACCGTCTCGAATGATTTTGTTCCTAGTCTTGTAGTCCAAAATACCCGAAATCGCGATGGCGTGATTTAGCCTTTTACCCGTGACGTTGCCGAAGCTTTTAGTTAATCCATGTCTAAAGAAGGAAATCGTGACTTCGTGGATCGGAGTCATGAAGATGTGGCTTTTGGAGGGAGCGATCGCTGAGTCATGAAAGCACAATAATGTTTAAGCAAGGTTTAAAGGATTTACTCTTGACACTAACCGAGGTAACTTTTGGAACTGTTTCGCGACTTCGTATATCAGAGTTTGAAAACCATGCGACTTGTAACTCCCAAAGCGCGATAGCACGAGGTAATAAAAGTGAAAAACTTGCTTAACGGTTAAGTGGCGGTGATTTAGAACTATAACGGCCATCGCCACGTCACATGTTGGGGTATTGAGGTTTTGAGTGGGTAAAGATCATAAAGTAGAAGACAGCCAGAAAACGAACTTTTGATTTTAAGAATTATATTTCAACCACTTGGAAAAGGTGGCTCCAACATAAACTCCAACTAGGGATCCCGTCTTCCTTCAAGATGGGAAGCAGTAGACCACGTGCCTATATTGGGTAAATGGAGTCATTGGTTTCTTTCTGCGAAACTTGTTTTAGGAAGGGGATACAGAGGGAAAAAAGAGATTTTGTCTTTACTTCTGAAAAGCTTTTCAAAATTCAATTACGTTCTAAACTCCGTTGCAGCCCTTTCGATGACTTTCTCCTTCTCGATACTGAATTCAGGTCTGGTTTAAAATAATCAAAACAGTCCTAGGAAATTCAACAGATCTTGTGGATTTTGTCTTGCATCAAACGAAGTAAATTCCATGCTTTTAATCGGGGATTCCTGTCTGAACTTGGGATGTAGATCTGGTTTCGAAAAGGATGATTACCATAGTAGAGTGAAGTTTACGTATGACAACCTTATAGATATCTCATATATTACTTCACTGCCAACAAGCCTATTCAGTACCCCGGTGAATTTATCTTGCCCTTTTTACTGAATTTCCTTTCACCACTTCAAATCATAATTATGCATTTAAATGATGAGACGAGGGAAATAATTTATGAATTTCCTTTCATCGTCTCCTTGGATTAGATGGGGGAAATCAAATGTGAATTTCCTTTCACCATCTGTCTTATATTTTACTTTTTAAAGAACGAAGTGGGGGCAATCAGTTTGTATAAGGTATACCAGGGATGATAACTATGTAATATTCGCAGTGGAGGTCTTTCAACTTGCTTTGATTACTCGGGACCAACCTTCTCTTAACTTTCAAAACACCTTAGCCCGCAGGGAAAATAGGAAAAATTAATTCCAGGGGTCTTCCTTCGAGCAAGCCTCAATCCTTTGAAAACTGTTAAAAAACCTAGAAGAGTCAGGATCAACCTATGCATAACTTTGTTTAGTAGGAAACTGAGGAGTTATTCGGGCTGGCTTACTTTCTAAGATCTGTTTTCCAGCTTCCAAACCTAAAACGTAACCTCTTATCCCTCTGTGGGAACCCGAGAAAGGTGTTTGGTTTTTTAAGAAGGTAAATCCGAGGATAGAAAAAGGGCGACGGAGAAAGGTATGGAATTCAAAATACAAGGGTCATGGATTAAACCCGACTCTTGGAACCCTTTCTCGGAGACGCTTTACTCTCTTTGCTTATTTTAATTACCTCTTATCTTTATCTAGGTGAAACTTTTAGGACCTAGAGTAAGAAGTCGTTCTTTTAATGACATATCAAGTGAAAACATCATACTTATGAGACTGTCATGGCACTTTAGCGACATTCGTTTGAAATACAGACATCTCTGGAATTTGTACCTTTACCTTACCATTTCGTTCTCTCCTAAAATAACGGAAAACTTTTTCTATCACTTGTTTTCGGTGAATTGATTCTCCAATATATGACCGTTTGTTTATTCCTTTTGCTCGTTTGGGCTGCCAGCCGGGATCCTGTAAGGGAACAACGCGAAGAGTATCAGGGCTTTAAAATAATTGAATACGTTGAAAATTTCGTATCCCTACTTCTAGAAAAACACTGACCTATTTTATTTATGATGAAAGTAGACTTACCAAAGAAAAATTATGAAATAAAAAGAAAACACAAACCGGCATATACAGTGGAAAATTTGGAAACCATTTATTTCATATAGTTCTTTAAATAACGCTCGTTGACAGGGGTGTTGAGGATTTTACTGTCCAAATTCTCTAATAGAAACGATTTTTTCCCTTCAGGAGCTGTGACTTTGAACGGTCTGTACCAGATATGATCAAATTTACCATGTTTTTCCTAGTCTTCCTTCCTAGCATCCCATTTCAAAACCAAATCGCCGGGGACAAATTCTCCGTCCTTTTCCTTACGATCGAATAACGCTTTCATGTTGTCCTAGTATTTCTGTAGCCTTTCGTCTACTTCGACCCTGTGTTGTTGAACTTCAATCAACTGGTTTATTATTCTTGTGACATGATTTGGTTTTTCTTTCTCATCTTGCCAAAGTTTCATTACGAGAAGCGCTAGATTTATAGGTAATACTACATCAGTCCCGTATACCATTTGGAATTGAGAAGTGCCGATAGATTTTTTTGTACTTAACTGATTCAACCACAAAGCGTATTTCAAATGCACATGCCAAGATTTTTTGTTTTCTCTCAACACTTTCTTAATTATAGTGATTAGACTCTTGTTTGAAGACTCAACTAGACCATTTCCTTAGGGGTAATATGTCGTGGAATGACCGATCAAGATATTGTACTTTAGGCAAAAGATGACCATAGCCATAGATTTAAATGCCTGAGTGTTATCTGTGACTATCTTTCGGGGGAAGCCGAATCTAGACAAAATGTTCTCTTCTAAGAAATCCATTACCACCGAATCTGTTGCCTTTCTAGTTCGAATAGCCTCCATCCATTTGGTGAAGTAATCTATAGCAGTCAGGATCCATTTATGTTTAGCGTTGGAATGAGGGTTAATTTCGCCTATAAAATCTAGTCCCCATTTTTGAAAAGGGGCTTCCGTTTTGACCGGAAGCAATGGTAGTGCTGGGAGTTTCTTCTTGCTTGCAAACAATTGGCAAGGGTTACATGCTCTGACTTTGGCGTTGACGTCTAAGAATAGTTTGTGCCAATAATATCCTACCCTCAGGATCTTATAAGTTGTTTCCCTCCAGGCGTGATGTCCTTTTCACATTCCTTCGTGAAATTCGTTTATGACCTTCTCTGTTTCTGATTCAACTAAACAAACCAACAGGAAGCCTAATGGGTCTTTCCAATACAATTGGCTTTCAGATATATAGTACTTTACCGCATACAGCTTCAGCATCTTGGATTTAGATGGAGATAAGTCACTCAGGCATTTCAAGGTCAGCAGGTAGGACACTATGTCTTTATACCAATCCGATGAGGAAAACTTCTCTTTGATTCTGATTGCAGTTATTTGTTCATCGATCTCGTTCATGTCCACACACTCTTCACATCCCTGTAGGCCATTTATTCTGAGGGATCTGAAATTTGATTCAGCTAAGAGCTTAGCCAAACCTTGTCCTTTTACTAGTCTCGTCGGTTTTATCTCCAGGTCAAATTCTTGAATTTTAGCAAGCCACCATCCCCTTTTCCCATCACTGTCGGACTGAACCAAAATGTCTTTTACGGAATTGGTGGGTACGTACGCAATTACCTTGGAATGTAACACGTAGGTTCTGAAATCCTTTAACGCCTTCACCATAGCTTATGCTTGCTTTTCCATTATATCGTATCTGAGTTCAACGTCTCTAAGACTTTTACTAAAAAAGGCTATTGGTTGCTCGAAACCTTCTTCATTTTTCTGGCGGAGTATCGCGGCAAGTGTGTGTTCAGAGGTGAACGAGAAAATCAGAAAATCTTTTAGGTAATCAGGGCTTGCCAGTACGGGTGCCTCGCTTATAACCTTCTTGGTGCATGCAAAGGATGATTTGGCTTCTGTTGTCCATTTCACTTCGCTATTCTCCTTTAGCATATCTATTATCAAATTCACGATTTCAACAAAGTTTGGGATAAATCTCCTCAAAATATTTATTTTTCCTAAGAATGACTGAATCTCTTTTGCATTCGTAGGGATATTTATGGTGTCTATAGCTTCAACCCTCTTAGGATCAATTTTAATTCCATCTCGAGACACAATATGGCCCAAGAGTTTACCTTCTTGCATATCAAAGTGAGAATTTTTGGGGTTTAAGGACAAACCAAACTTGTGGCATTTCTCAAACATATGCTTGAGATGTATCAGATGATCTTCATCAGATTTAGAAAAAATGGTCAGATCATCGAGATAGATAACCATGAATTTGTCCCTTTCACCGATGAAAGCGATATCCATAGCACGTTGGAAATTAGCACTTGCATTCATTAAACCAAAAGGCATCTTGTCATACCTAAATGTACCCCAAGTGGTGGTGAAGGCTGTTTTCTCTTTATCGTGCTCGTTGACAACAATTTGATTGTACCCGGAAAACCCGTCGATCATCGACATCCTATTTGCCCCAACTGCTTTTTCTAAAATGTGATCCATTTTGGGTAGAGGGTAATTATCTTTGAGGGAGGACTTATTTAGATTTCTAAAATCAACACACAGTCTGATCTCCCCACTTTTCTTTCTAATCGGGACTAGGTTTTCTACCCAGTTGGAGTATCTCAGTGGTACAATTATTTTTGCGTTCAAGAGCTTTTTGACTTCCCTTTTGACCATGGGCAACAAAATAAGAATGATTTGTCTGAGTTTTTGTCTAAAAGGTTTGACACTAGGATTTAGGGGTATCTTGCGTTCAATCACAGTGGTGTCATAGGTTCTCAGCTCTTTGTATGACCAAGCAAAAACGTCTTTATACTGCTTGAGTAGATCAAGATATTTACTTTTTGTCTCATGAGGGAGATACTTTGATATTTTTACTATCCTAGGCTCCTCTTTGGTCCCTATGTTGTAGTCTTCAACCTCTTCTGGTTGGGGTTTCAAAGTAGATTTTAAGGGTATATCATTTTGGTCGAACAGTCTCTCCATAGGGATTAGTCCCTTTGGAATCTGATTGTTCTTTAAAACCAACATGCGATGATTAGCGATCTTTTACTGGAACCCCTGAGGATCCTCTCCCTCTTGCATGATCCATGTGTGGTCGTTTTGGTTTTCTTGGTCAATGTGAGTTTCGGTGAAGTCGTCCACCATTTCGAGGAACTTTTTGATTTGTTCATTATCCTCAAACACTTGCCAGTGTTGGATGTTGTTTGGTATGGAAGGTATGTTCCTCACTTCTATGCGGTACCTTAGTTTGAAAGATGTAGGGGGGGGAAACGTTGAGGCTGCTTTGGCTAATCAATCAACTTGCAGGTTTTTAGCGCGTGGGATGAAATGAACATTTACCGATGAGAAGAAATTTTCTATTAAATCCCAGGCGCAATTCCTGTAAGATCTCAATCTTGGGTGTTTGGCCTAGTATTGCCGATTTATCTGTTTCACTATCAACTCTACGTCTCCGTAGACTTCCAAGTTCTTTATGTTCAACTTCCTGGCAGCTTCCAACCCTAAGACTAGAGCCTCATACTCACATACATTATTGGTGTAGTCCATATCCCACTGAAACTTGTAAGAGAAAGGAATAACAAATTCATTTTTAGGTGCTACAAACAATACTCCTGCACCTTCTCCTTCATATGACAAGGCACTGTCAAAAAACATTTTCCAAATTCCAGTGCTATACATATTTTCATCTATCTTTCCTGAATCATTTTCATCTATGTAATTCTCTTCTGTACAACTATTTACACCATCATCAAAAGACAAAATACAATTCCCTAGATCTTGATCGACAACATAAACAGGATAATTGTTAGGATTATGTGGGTCGCTCACTGTGTATGCTAGCCTCGTTTCCCTGTATAGACGAGTAAATTGTCCACCAAACACATGAACCATGGCGTAGGTCATGTCTAGTTGAAGATACCCCACAAGTTTGGCTCCCCACGACCTAGATAGTAGCAAGCCATACTTTGGGGGTATATCGGCGATAACTACATCCATCGAGACGCTTTTCACCGGAACCTGTGCAAGAGTGACTACTAAATATTTTATCATACCCATGCACTTGACTCTCCTTTAATCGAAAGAGTAGAGATCTCCATAAGGCCTGGGGATCTCGAGGCCTAGTCTGTCCATAATAGACTTGGGCATCACATTATGTGAGGCTCCAGAGTCTAGCATGCAGTTATGCAGTAGTCGATCATGCACATTCAGTGTAATATAGAAGGGAGAGATGGTGTCTCTGGAACCCTCAAAATGTGGACCAAAAGTGATATTAGGCTTATCATATTCCAGGTTTATCACATCAGAGTGACTTTCCAGATTTGAAAAATCTATCATTTTGGTTATCTGCTTTCGATACACAGGATTCTTTGCTAATTCGACCAAAGGGATTGGTATTTTGATCTTATTTATCTCATTTTCAAGGCTGAAACCTCCCCCACCTTTGTCCGTTTCTCTGGTTGAAACCTTAGACTCCTTCTTTTCTAACTTATTTGTTTGTGTTGATTTATTTTCCATGAGTTTCTTTACCGGTGTATGTGTTTCAACTGTCTTAGTTTTTTTTGCTTGGGTCTCAACCTCCTTTACTTTGGGATTCTGTGAATCTACCCGTTTTATTTTTCTATTAGGTATCTCTGTCTCTTTTGGGGTAGGCTCGTATATTTCACCTCTAGGAAGAATTTTATTGGGTTGAGGAGTCGACACAGGTTTGTTTTTAGGCCTTAGGTTGTACTTATGTTGGACCTCAGCCATTATAGAATCGGTCATTTCTTGATAGACAGAAACATCAATGTTGTTTATGTCATCATCTTTATTTGACGGTTGCTCTGTGTTCAAGGACTTCTCGTAATATTCTTTAGTTAAATGAGGTTGTGTGAAGTCATCACCCAAATTGTTTACATCTTCTTCCAGATCCTCAAAATCTTGCAGGTCATTTCCTCCTATAAAATTTTCATTTCTTAAAGGAGTTTGAATTTTCTGGTCTTCATTTTTAATCTGTCTTTGTTGATTTTGAGGGTTGGGGTTTCTTCTAAATTCCCTCTTAATGAATGGATCTACCTTGGATTGATCTTGCTCCATTCTGGAAATCTTATTTGATATCTCTTTAATTATCCTAGCCATATCATCCATTTTATCATCTGAGGATCTACTAGGCCCTAAGGGTCCCGCTTGTTCCCTAAAACATTTGGTTTCTCAGTTTCTCGTTTCTACTTTTGCTTTTAATTTGCTAGAAGCCATCATGTTAGATTCGATCTCTACGGTGTCATCTTACATTCGGGTCAGGGTAGCCCCTCTCCTTTCTCTCAACAAAAGTGTGAAATCAGGTTCGAAGGCTCCCACAAAGGTTACCTTGGCTATAGGTTGGGATGGTTTAACTTCGACTGGGATCTTATTATATAACTTGTTAAACCTTTGAATGAATTCCATAACAGTTTCTGATTTTTTTTTCTTTAAAGACCTGAACTTGGTCAAATAGTACAAATGGTATTTTCTTTCGCCCCATTGTCTAAGAAAAGAGTCTTCAAGGGAATCATAGGATAATATCGAACCTGCGGGTAGACTTCGAAACCAGGTTTGTACATGTCCTTCGAAAGTCTGAAAAAATAACCTTGAATATACGTCTTCGTGTTCAAGACCTAGGATATCTGCAAACTGATCAAAGAAATTTATATGTTCGGTCGTGGTCATGTGCCCTTCCCCTGTAAATTTAGGTAAGTTTTTCATGTAGTTTTTAGGAAGGTTGTGAAGAGGGACATGCAGGACCAGAGGCACATATCTTGCAGCTACTTTAGTGAAAACTTTGGGAGGCAGGGGCGGCCCTTGGCCCCCCCCTCCTCCTCTTGGATCCCCTCCACCTCCTCCTCCTAAAACCCCTCCACCTCCCCCTCCGACGGCCGCCATCGATACTATTGGATAGTAAAATAGTGCATTATGCAGAGGGTTTTGGAACACTAAAAGCGAATCTTTAGCTTCTACGAGAGACGAGAAAACTGAAGAAGGGGGAAAACGAATGTGAGGACTTGGTTCCTCGGATTTGCAAGAGATGTAATCAGGGAAACCCATGGGCATGGAATCTAAGTATATGGTATACTCTTCGATATTCGGCGAGGTCAGGAAATCTAACTGAAGAGTCGGAGGGATATTGATCGCTGTTAAATTTACTGAGGGATTTTCACCTTTATGTACACCAGAATTTATCGGATGAATTTCATTTTTAACTTCAAGGAGAGCTAAAGTTGGGTTGAGGGTTTTAGGGGGGGATTCATGCAAAGTTATAGGTTCAAAATAAATCTTAGCCTTTGGTTGTGTGTACATAAGCTGGTAGATTGCAGTGGTTGGCTTAAGGGAACCTCTTGTTTTCAGTATTTTTTTAGGATCGGAAACATGCATGGTCTTTTTACCATCCACGTTTTGTCTGGTGTTCCTTCGACCAGATGCCAACTTACTTAAATGTGGAGTCCCCAAGTGAATGATAACAAAAAGCCTTTAGAAGGTGTTCACTCTTTGTTCACTATCAAAGGGTAGAAACTTCCAAAATGTCGTTCTCCCAGGGAAAAGGTTTCATAACTTCGGTCCCTGGCAACGACGCTAGAAAGATGTTGTTATAGAGTCTGTACTTAAGGCTAGAAAGTACAAGGTCTAGGCATCCGAAAGTGAGTAAAAGATAAAAATGGGAAGAATCAACCTTCGGGAAAGGAAGCTAAGGTTGATTTCTAAGTTGTCTTTGTCTCGCTTCCAAACGTTCTTGGATGCTTATATCCCATTCAATTGTGGCCCATGAATGTTTGAGTTCTACCCGAGTGATGGCAGTTTTAAGTATGGTGTCAAAAAGGTTTAAAGCGATGCTGGTTTGATCCGATAAGTTGGGTTCAATGTTGGGATGTCTTGCAATGGGCACAGTCATGGATGAACAAAAATTGAAAAGAAAGTTCAAGGTTTAAAATGCTACTTCAATTTTTTTTATGTATAAAAGAGAATTTTTGAATCCGATGTTAAAGGTAGAACACAAACCAAAGGGCTTCTCCCGTAACTGAGTTAAATTTTTAAAGAATCATGTATGAAATGTGAGAAAACATTAAGCTGTCGACAATGTGAGGCTCCCATCGAGGGAGAATCTTGCCCTGTAAACAGAAGAAGAAAAAGGCAAGAAGAAATCTGACGAAGCATAAAATATAGAGATCTAAAAAGTTCAGAGGTCCTGTACCTGCTGATAGCTGATACAGAGGAAAAACTGCAAGTGATTAGATGACTAAAATATTGATCACCACAGTAAAAGTTGTACTAAATTGCAGCTAAGCATTCATCATAAATATATATACGAAATTAAATTTAATATAAGATAACAGAGAAAACAAAACTCATAACTCAGTCTTCACGTAATCAGGAATCTTTGGATTTCTTTGTATTAATTTTCAAAAGGAAAAAAGTCTCTATTACAATTAGCCAAGAAAGGTACAACCTCTATTCTCACTTCAAAATGCATATTTATACAAACTTCTAAACATTCAAATTTCAATCGTTTCAGAAGCTTTCGGTTACAAAATGGTAAATTTAAGTGTTTCACTTCTTTGTCTTTGTCCTCCTTCATGCAGGCAGAGCACCTTCCTTTCTTTACTCTTCTTTCCCCAGAAATAGAATAGAATAACACTTGTCATCATTTGACGCTAGACACCTGCCCTTTCGCCTGCCCAATGCAATTAACACACTTTTCGATCAATTGGTCTATCAACTTTGAAGGATCTGTTTGGTTGTTTGCCTCAAGAGTGTAACAATCCTTCGCTAACTATGGAAACCTTTCTCCTACTTGTCGGTCTTCAGTGATGATAGAACATAATTGTACAGTTGGTTTTATTAACCATTTATCCACTTGGACAATATCAATCTGGCTTATCTGTGATATTTCAGCCTGCTCTTTTTCCTTGTTCTCCTTGATATCGAGCAGGTTCTTGGCTATATCGATCTGACCCAGTGTCCCGACGTTGCTTTCCCTATCGAGATCCAACAAACTTTCATTTATCAAGTTGAAAGTTTCTTCACAGGAGTTTCACATTTCTTTAGCTCATTCTCTATTTTCTGATATATTACGCTCCCACGCCTTCAACAAGATATTTCCTCTGGTTTGCTCTGGGATGGAAAGTCTGGAACTATTGACCATTTCTTTTTTCGTCGTGGCTATAAAAGCCTCTTGGAAAGTGACCCGAGTTGCCCCAACTTCTCTTTCTCTCAAAGAAATGTCTTTCAGTGCTTGGTCAATGGTCTGGCAATTTTTTTGGATGGCTTCCACTTTAGCAAGTAAATCTTGCTGAGCTAGTGACACTCTCTTTCAGATCTTAGTGGCTTGGGATTGGAATATCTCGATATCTATAACCTGGTTGTCGGTATAATTCAACTTTACCTGTAACTTCCTTATCAGTTCTTCTTGCTGGCTTACCTGTGCTTGGCTGGTCTGGGCTGACTGATGCATTTGCTCGAGATCGGATTTGAGATTCTCGATTTCCTTTTGATCGACTGCTCTGGATTTCTCTAGACCTGTGTTCACCTGATCTCTGTCATTTTCCTCTGTTGTAGCTAGCTTAGCCTCCAATGTATTGATCAAGCGGTTCTTTTGCTTTAACTATTCCTTTAGAGATCTGAAGGAATATTGGTTGGCTGTAGCAAAAGCCCCCAACGTCCCTGCTATCCGAGTGGCAAATTCCTCCTTATTCATGGCCTTCCCATCGGCTAGGATTTTGAATTTTTTGGCTACTGTGCCTGCATCTCAGTAAAGATCTTGCTTCACAATGGCCTTTCTCTTCTTATCAAAGAAAAATTCATTCGGAGGCATCTCTTCTACAGTAATGGGAGTTAGTTCTTCGCTGAAAATCCATCCCGTGTCAGGGGTCCCCTTTGTGATCTGTAGGGGAGTGATATAAGCGATGGGATTGCCAATTTACTTGGAAGGTTTCTCTAGGATAACAACCGTGTCTGGATTGCTTGATGGGTTGGGGATCTTGGATTCCTGTTCCGGGTTCCCAGTTTTCTTTGTCTTTTCCAGATTTTACTCCCGGTCAGGACCTGAATCTTTTGAGCCCTTGGATTCCATTTTTTGTATATCCATATTCTATGGGTTCTTACCCTGTAAAATTGGGGGAAGGCAGCTTCGCCGGTGTTCCTGAAATTTGAAGAAATCGACCATATCCCGAGGTGACAGGGCTTGAATCCAACTTAGGACCTCAGCACAGGATCTCGCACCTCGGAAGATATCGTCATGAGGCGAATTCTCATGTTCGTATCTTTTGAGGCCATAATTCTCCATGTGATTACTCACAACCTTATGTGGGTCATGTTTCTTAAACTCGATGTTGACCAATTTAAATTCCTTCAAGGTTGTAGCCTCGGATTTGGTGTGTCCGAAATCTAATAAAGAATATGTATTAAATAAATGGGGAAGGGAGGCCATACCTTCTTCGAAAAACCTTTGAGCTCTTTTCTTATGCCACCGAGCATGGTTTGCCTGGTGATTTTGCGACATACTAGCTTATCTAGCACGAATAGTGGTAGAGCATATGGGGGAGCAGAGGCACCAAAAACCTTGATGTATGAAAACTTTGCTTCTACATACCAGTCAACCACACTACTCAAGTTGGCTGCGATGCTATTTGAAATCCTGGGAGGTGGGTT
The DNA here is from genome assembly GCA_009831015.1 of Picea engelmannii. Classification (NCBI taxonomy): domain Eukaryota; kingdom Viridiplantae; phylum Streptophyta; class Pinopsida; order Pinales; family Pinaceae; genus Picea; species Picea engelmannii. The sequence goes on along the minus strand of ML786455.1, from coordinate 370,178 downwards.
TTCGAAGATGGAGACATGCATCGGTACCATTACCCAGTTGAAAATCTCATATATGAATTCTTTGGCCTTGTCCTCCTAAAGTTTCGAGTGATAGACATGAATAGGCTCAGCATTAGATGGAGTCCAGCTCCAACTCATTAGAGGGAAAGGCATCATGAAACGAATAGCGTCCATGATGTAGGCATACATGAAAAATGAAGTTGATTTCCCACTCACCTTCTGCACTTGATATTTGGTAATTCGACTAGTTAGACTGTCCGACAACAGTTTGGCCCAGTCTAAAGAAAAACCTTCAGTGACTGTATGAATCAAAGGCACCCATGGGATGAAAGAGTGTGTGGTGTCCTCCCTCCCATACAACCTACAGGCCATCATTGCTATATACCTGAATTGCGGTTCTAAGGAGGAGATTGAATAAATTCCATTACAATCCGCCCTGAATTTTGCGGGGTGCGAAACCCAATCCTTGATCAGATCAGACAAGGTTTTTCCATATTGCTCGCATTCCTTCCCCTTGAAAACTTCCAGAAACTCGTCATTGTACGTGAAGTTTGGTGTGGGTGACAACTAATACATTGCCTGCAAATGTTCTGGTCTAAAAGTCCCAATCATCACCTTCTTCTCGCTGATAATAGTCTTGGTTAGGATATCCACATGGTCTAGCACCCATCTGATCATATAATAATAGGGAAGGAGCCGTGGCCTCGCCGCTATTTTGTGCATGTCTGCTTGAATGATGATTTTGTATTTGGTGGCCAAATCATCCTTCTCGTTATCGTTGGAATCATCTGAACAATTCACCGATTCGGACTGAAGAATGTCAGAGATGTATGTCCAGGTTTTGACAGTGTCAATACTTCAGGGTGAAGTATCAGAAATAACATCTGAGCCCTGACCTGAACTCTTGGCAGCTGCCTTGGACGCTTTTCGTGGAGCCATGATAGAGAACTCTGTACTCAGATCTCCTGTAGTAAGAATTGTAAATACAGATAGAAGTTATCCCGATGAAAAAGCTTTGCGCGCAAAATAGAAATAATGAAAGAAACTCCCTTGCTTTGATCTTTCAACTTTGCATGAGTCCTTGCTGACAGAATGGTCAAGTCGTTTAATGGAAAGATTTAGGCGTGAAACGAGATCTTATTTTCCATTAACTCATCAAGATTCAAATCAATGCCATAAATGTTTAAAAGATTTGTGATAATAAAGAAATGCGAAAACATTCAAAAATCTCATCTGTAGACTGCGTATGTTAAAGGTCCTTTAAGTCATTAATTAATTCAGTTAAGTCCCTTCAATTTTGTACTTTCAACCCTTGAAACCTCTTTTCAGCGTTCGCCGTCTCGGATGATTTCGTTCCTACTCTTGGAGTCCAAAATACCCGAAATTGCGATGGTGCGATTTAGCCTCTTACCCGTGACGTTGCCCAATCTTTTAGTTAATCCATGTCTAAAGAAGGAAATCACGATTTCGTGGATCAGAGTCGTGAAGATGCGGCTTTTGGAGGGAGCGATCGTCGAGTCGCGAAAGCATGATAATGTTTAAGCAAGGTTTAAAGGATTTACTCTTGACACTAACTGGGGTAACTTTTGGAACCATTTCGCGACTTCGCATATTGGAGTTTGGAAACCATGCGACTTGTAACTCCCGAAGCGCGATAGCACGAGGTAATAAAAGTGATAAACTTGCTTAATTGTTAAGTGACAGTGATTTAGAACTATAACGACCATCACCACTTCGCATGTCGGGGTATTGAGGCTTTCAGTGGGTAAAGATCATAAAGTAAAAGACAGTCTGAAAACCAACTTTTGATTTTAAGAATTATATTTCAACCACTTGGAAAAGGCGGCTCCAACATTAATCATTTTAATAAACTAAACTGTATAGTCTAGGAGGTGTAGGACAGACGGGGGCAAAAAATCCATCCATGTTAAGGATTGGTGTGGCTCACACCGGGTGCCAAGCTAGTCCCCAAAGTCACTGACAAACTAGTAAACAAAAAAATAAACTAAACAATATACATATTTTCCTTTAAAAATTATGTTTAGTAAATTTGGGTGCCCAAGCCGTTTGGATAACTATTTTCCTTTAAAAGTTATGTTTAATAAATTTGGGTGCCCATTCCGTACAGATAACTAAAAAGCAGACTCAAAACTAATTCTATCTTTATTGGCCTAAGGATTCTTAGCGTTTTCACACCAAAATAGTAGGCTTGACTTTAAAAGCCATAAAAGATGCATGTCCACTATTTTATTTTTTTTAAATCTAATTTTAATGGTTGATGTGGTTGTCTAATCCATTTATGCCATGGTCAAATCTTATGACATGAAATCATGTTGGATAACAAATAAGTTTTTAGAAAGTATAAAAAATATATATCAATGTAGGTTAAGTGTTTTTCATAGGTAATTAAATTTTAGTAGATTTTAGTGATCAAATTTTTGTGGTGAGAGATCCTTTGATCTAATAAACAAGAAAGTTTTATACACCAATTTGATATTTGGTGTTTAATTTAAGATAAACTTAAAATTAAATTATTATTAGTAGAAAAAAAATTATACATATTATTTATAAACACAAAAAAAATTTGATATTTGGTATTTAATTTAGGATAAACTTAAAATTAAATTATTATTAGTAGAAAAAAAATTATACATATTATTTATAAACACACAAAAAAAAATAGAAAATGAAAAAATTATAACTATTAAATTTTAAAATTTATTTAAAATAGCTTACATATTTTACTTAGTTTACTTTACTGAATTTAACAATAAAACAATTAAATTCTTATATAAAAATAATAATATAACTTTCTTAATATTTTATTTATTTATTTTTATATGATCTTATAACTTAATTTTTTCAGTATTCTTTTAAGATTTTTATATATTCTTTATGATTTCAATGAATATATACAAATATTGTATTTTATAATCAATTTGGAACTTAAAAAAAATAAAAAGATTAAAATCCTAACATATAATTATGGAGAATCTAAACCATTTTGAAATAAATCAAGATAAACATATTAACCATGATATACAAATCATTTAATCATGATAAAAATTATAACCATGTTTTTGGAAAATATAAATAAAAACTTATATTAATAATTTGTTATGTATTTTTCATGGGTGTAAAACAATTAATGATGGAGTGTATTGTTAAGGTTCTCCGTTATGTGAAGTAGCCGATTCAAAATCCTCTACTTATCTAGTGTCATAAGAGTAAGTGTAACACTAGTTGTTGATTCGATCAATAAAAAAAAGTTGACATAGATAAAGGTTATAGTGGTAGCAATGGGACTCTATTAGTTGTTCATTCTATCACTTAAAAAAATAAAATAAGTTTAGAAATTACCTAAATAGATGTTAATTTTATTAGTAAAAAAATAAAATACATATAAAAATTATAGTAATAGTAGTGAGATAACACTAAAATAAAATAATCTATTATGTATTCATAATCATGAATAATCTTTATTTTTTTTATTATTTAATTTTTTTTTATTATTTCATTGTTTAACTAGTTGTTGAATCCATCTAAATATTTTTTAATCCATCTAAATGTTGTGTAAACATTGAATGAACTTTCTTTCTTATATTATTTCATT
>ML786455.1:355959-366515 GCA_009831015.1 Picea engelmannii | reverse complement strand
ATTTATATTTATGATATTTTTAAAATATGTTGATTTTAAAGTTATTAAATTCATTATTTATTTATTATTTTAAAGTTATTAAATTCATCTTTTATTTTTATTGTATTTTTTTAACATTACATCAAATATAAGATATTGAGTCGATTTGTTAGATATTTAAGAATTTTATTTTTAAAAATAATAAAAAGAAAGGAATAAATAATTTGTGGGTGGGATTATTTTATACAAATTTTCTTGTTTCTTTCAATTATATTATGGTTGTAGTAAATCTGGTCTTGGTCTTTTTCAATGCAGATGTTGTAGCAAATTTTGTATATTTTATTTAATAGTTGTAGTAAATCTGGTCTCTTTAAATGTAGATGTTGTAGCAATTTTTGTATATTTTATTTAAATAAAGTTGTAGTCAATTTAAATCTTACATTTTATTTTTAAAGTTTTTTTTTTGGGGGGGTTAAGTGATTTATATATATATATATATATTCTTTAGTTTGGTTGATATGATAAAGATGATTGGGAGTGGATTTGTATGAAAAAGTTTATTATAGGTTTTGAGTTTATATGGATTGGAGATGTAAGTCATTGGAATGTAAATTTAGGTTATTGAAGGGCTTAATAGAAAAACACATCATTAATATTAATGTTATTGTTTTGTGACATGTAGTTTTATTAAAATGTGTTTAGATACAATAAGGAGGTGAATGCTATAGGAAGAAAGTGGTAGAGAGAAAGTCTAATTTAATTTATTAGAAACTCATTTTCTTATTTTGAAGTTTTTAAATTTAAATAATAATCTTATTATTATTATTCTAAACTAAAATTTTGAGAAATTTTATTGTATACATAAAGTTTTGTTTGGCTGTTCTAAGAAATGATTTTTTTACTTGAAATTTAGGAATTACTATTTTTTGTTGTTCAAAATCTATTGTTGACTGTAAAAATGGATTCATCATGCTGAAAAATTTATGGGGCACTCAGATTATACATAAATAATCACTCAAATCTATAAATTTAACAATTTCTCATCGGATTTAGGGCAAATGTCCTCGAGCAATGGATGTAAAAATGATCAAGGAGTTCTGAGAGATTTACCATAAAAGGAAACTACATCCTAAACCCACCTGGATCAGTGGATGAGAGACCTAGGTGTGACTTGTCACATGTTTTTGACAAGGTGACACGTAAGATTAAAAATTAATATGAGGAACCTAGGAGTGGCTTGGCACATGTTGATGGAGTACATAGGGGTGACTTATCACAAGTTTGTGGCAAAGTGGCACATAAGATTAAAAATTAATATGAGGGACTTAGGGGTGACGTGACACATGTTGATGAGGGACTTAGGGCTGACTTTGACACATGTTTGTGATGAGGTGGCATAAGATTAAAATTAAAAATTAAAATATGAGGTGACTTAGCATATGTTGATGAGGGACATGTGATGAGGTGGCACATAATATTAAACAATTAAAAATTAAAACAAATTAAAATATGAAGTGACTTGACAAATGTAAATGTTGATTAGGGACTTTTGGTGACTTTGGCACATGTTTATGACGAGGTGACACACAAGAATTAAAAATTATGTTGATGAGGGATTAGGGTCACTTTGGCACATGTTTATGAGGGACCTCAATTGACTTTGGCACATGTTTATGATAAGGTTACACAAAATAATTAAAAATTATGTTGATGAGGGACTAGGGTGACTTTGGCACATGTTTATGACTAACGATATGTGATACATAAGATTAAAAAAATATATTTTTGACAAAAGAGAACATAAGAAGATGAAGGACTAGGGTCACTTTGGCACATGTTTATGAGGGACTTCATGACTTTGAAGTATGTTTATGACGAGGTGACACACAATAATTAAAAATTATGTTTATGAGGGACTAGGGTGACTTTGGCACATGTTTATGATGTGACACATAAAATTAAAAATATATATTTTTGGCACATGTTTATGAGAGACCTCATGTGTTGACACACGTTTATGACGAGGTGACACAATAATTTTATTAAAAATTATGTTGATGAGGGACTAAGGTGACTTTGACACATGTTTATGATGTGACACGTAAAATTAAAAATATATATTTTTGACAAGGGAGAACATAAGAATAAAGTATGTTTGTGACGGGGTGAATAATTATGCAATCATATAGAATCTTTCCACATTGCACAATTTACAACGAGTTCATTTGGAATATAAAAATTCAGAATCTTGTTTCCCAAATGAATGTGGTATAAACATTTTCATGCCAAAGCTAATGGCTATGGATTAAAGGAGCGTCAATCTTACTATGGTTGTAGCTTGGGTTTCTAATGACTACATCAATCTTACCATGGTTGTAGCTTTGGTTTCTAATGACTACATCTTGGAGGAGCATCAATTGAAGAAGCATCAATCTTACCATGGTTGTAGCTTGGGTTTCTAATGACTACATCTTGGAGGAGGGGTCATTGGAAAGCCTCTTGTCTGTGGAATTCAATGTCATGGATTAGGCTTGCGACGAGGACAATCATGATTCATATGGTCCTCATGTGGTTTGGCAGGAAAAATAACGCATCAAAATTGCGCCTGACATTTACAGAGAGTTGACCTGCCTAAGGGGAGAAATGCCATGAATATAAGACCAACCTCGTCTTGCAATGGGGCTGAGAAGAATGGTATTTGGGATTCGATCTGTCAGCACGAGACTAACCAAAAGGTTTACGAGGAACAACATGGAAAAAACCAAAAAAAATCGTTGAACTTTGTTTAGAGAATTCGCATTCAAATATAGAAACAAATAAAATCAAATCAAAATAGTTTGTTATGGTACTGGACCTTTACCATGTAACGTCAACATCAGAGAAAAAGGAAATAAAACTAGTCAAGAAAATCATCAGTTAAAAAGACAAAAAACTGAAAAAGCTAGAGGTCCGATGAAAGAGCTAAGAAAGCCGTTGTGGCTGGGTGGAGGAGGTTAGTTTGTATATAAGTAAGGTTATTGTTTTACCTCTACACAATTTTGTTTTTCATGTGCCCTGTTTCAGTGGGTATAGCCAACAGATTGAGATCATCGAGAAGATTTTCAGGAAGAGGAAGGCTATATGTCCAAGGTGTAAATCTTGGGAATACAGTAAGTTTAGGTTTCTGAATAACAAAATACGGTCGAAGAAATTGCAACCCAGATATATCTGTAGAAAGTATAACAAATACTTCACTCTAGGAGGAAACTATATAACACTTCCTTACACTCGCGTTCAAAAGCTAGAATATTGCCTGATAGGTGCCCGAGCAAGGTTCTTCCTCCTTGTTACAGTTTTAATGATGGAGCTTACAGTTTGAATGGATTCCCAGAAGCTGAGGACAGATGTACTGTAAGGACAGTTATGACAGGAGCCAGGACATTTCACAAAGCTGCGTTTGAGAGAGGAGAAGCATATTGCGGGTCGATGCCTGCTTTAAGCTTGCCATATGGATCCCTTTATGGGCACATAACACATTTTTTTGGGTATGGAAGACATTCATGTTGTTGTAGTTTTGTCAGTCCATGCAACAATGCAGCTAGCTATGGAAACTTCAGAATGTGGTTGCAAAATCAGGATAGATGGCAGATTTATGACAGTTTTGAAAATCATTCAGGCGTTAAGTTCGTTCCTTTCATATCTCTGCCAAATTCTTACGAAGATTTGGAGGGAAACGCAGGGATAAACCAGTGCCTGAATATAAATCCACTGTGGAATATTGAGCCAATGGAGCCGTTGGAGGTATCCAGGGAAAGAGAAATGGAAATCGGTTTGTTGATGTCAGAGTCCGTTGGAGAAAAATTACCAGTCACTGAGCAAAAACGAGAACTGGACGAGAATGTAGAGAGAAGCAACAACAATTTATATGATGGAGAAGCCATGGACTTGAGTTCAGATGAATGTGAATGGCTAATGACCTTTTTTATACTAGGTAAAGAAGAAAACAACAGTGCAATCGGAGGAGACTCGATATGTTTTTCGCAACTGAAAGATTTTGATGTAGGGTTCGGTTTGGAGCTATACGATTTGGAATTCCAGTAGATGTCAAATGATTCAGGCCGATTTGATACTCATGTGGCATTTTTTAGAGATTGCAAAGTGGATGATGTTGAGAATCTGTGGACGTTTTTTGATAAAGAAGAAAACAACAGTGCAATCGGAGGAGAGTCGATATGTTTTTCGCAACTGGAAGATTTTGATGCAGGGTTCGGTTTGGAGCTACACGATTTGGACTTCTAGGAGATACCAAATGATTCAAGCCGATTGTTTGGAGATCACAACGTGGATGATGTTGCGAATTGGTGGACGTTTTGATAATGGGGTTCAATATTCATCAATCATTGACTTACAGTTTAAAGCTGATGCCTAGTTAGATTTCTCTGAAACATGTCGTGAATATAGTGCAGTACGTTAAGTAGAACCTGTACAGAACCATGAATATGTGCAGATTGTCATTATTATATGCTCCTATTTTGTAAGACTGAGAAGATACTAGATTTTTACTGAAAAACGCCCTTGACAATGAGCACGATTTGTTTTGGCTATGCTAAAATTTTGATTGAAAAACTCCCTCAGCGCAAGTTGTTTTCGAAGATACTAAGATTTTGATTGAAGATCGGCATGGCAATTGCAATGAGAAGGATCTCTGTAGAGATAATTATCAAAATAAAATATGTCAAATATATCCAACAGACTTCCAAAGGAATTAGTCATCCTCTTTATTTTCATTTCTATGGTATAGCTGTTGATCAAGTGAATATTGTTCAGAAATGACTGTCAGGTGTGTTTTAATACATCTTTTCTGGTTGTATATCCACCCAGGCTTTAGGAATTATATATTTCTCATAACTTGCATTTAGAACGCATCGAATATAAAATGCAACGAAGTTACAGATATTTAAACGATCTTCTGAATGTTATAAATTTTATTAGGGCTTTGATGTGGGTTTGTTGTAGACGTTGTGTTTGGGCGAGTAGTCTGATCAGCAGCCTGACCAGAAAATTGGCGAGTAATTCAAGCTGAAACCAATCAATAAGAATATCTAGAGTTGTTTGGTTTTTTAAGAAAGTTATGGAAGTTAAAGAATCTACATGAAATTGAAAACAACTGAAAAAGTGGGATAAATGTGACCATTAATGGGTGGGTTTTTTGAAACTTTTTAGGTTTAGGTATTTTTTAGTTAGAATTGGCAATATAAATTTAGTTAAAATTATAATTTTTGTTGTTTAAATTATATATTTAAATGTAAATGGAAATTTAGCTAAAATTATAATTTTTGTTATTTAAATTATATATTTAAATGTAAATGAATTTAGCTTTATGAAAAATTATTGAAATACTTAAATTATACAGAATAATTATTTAAATTTACATATTCAACAATTTTTCTCTAAATTTTTAACAAAATTAAATAAATATATTAAAAAAAATAAAAAAAAATCCTCTAAACAATATTTGCTAAAAAATTATTTAAAAGATGATGAATAAAATAAAGATTAAATAAAGTTTCTAAATATAAAATATTAATCATTTTAATAAAAAATATAAAAATAAACTAAAAAGTGTCCATATTTTCCTTTAAAAATTATATTTAGTAAATTTGGGTGCCCAATCAGTACAGATAACTAAAAAAACAGACTCAAAATTAATTCTAGGTTTATTGGTCTAAAGCTATTCTTAGCAATGTTTTCACACCAAAATATTCGCTGTGACTTTAAAAGTCATAAAAGATGCATGTTCAAAGATTACATAATGAGAATATACAACTATTTTTTTTTTTTTAAATCTAATTTTCATGGTTGATGTGGTTGTTTAATCCATTTAAATTATGGTTAAATATTATGATATGACATTAGGTTGGATGACAAATATCAATATAGGTTAAGTGTTCTTCATAGGTAATTAAATTTTAGTAGATTTTAGTAATCAAATCTTTGTGGAGAGGAATTTCTTTATCTCAGAAACAAGAAGATTTCATATACCAATTTGATATTTAATATTTAGCTTAGAATAACTTTAAAATTAAATTATTATTAATAATAGAAAAAAAATTATACATGTTATTTTAATTTATAAACAAAAAAAAAATAAAATTATAACAAATAAATATATAATAAATTTTAACAATTATTTAAAATAGCATATATAGTTTACTTAGTTTACTAATTTAACACTAAAATAATTATATATATATATATATATATATATAATTTTCTCAATATTTTATTTATTTATTTTTATATATTATATGATGTTATAACTTAATTTTCTCACTATTCTTTTAAGAATTTTATATATTCTTTATGATTTAGTGAATATATACAGATATTGTATTGTATAATCTATTCGAAACTTAAAAAAATAAATTTTTAATTAAAATCCCTGGATACAATTTTCAAAAATAAGTGTGGCATTAGTTGTTAATTTCGCAAATAAAAAAAATTGACATAAGTGGAAATTATAGTGGTAGCAACGGGGTTTACTAGTTGTTGATTTTATCACTAAAAAAATAAGTCTTCAAATTACCCGACTAGTTATTAATTCTATTAATAAGAAAATAACATAAATCTGAAAGTTATAGTAATAGTGAGATAACACAAAAATAAAATAATCTATTATGTATTCATAATCACTTTATTTTTTTTATATTATTTCATTGTTCAACTGGTAGTTGAATCCATCTAAATGTTGTTGAAAAGACTAATGAACTTTTTTTTAATATTATTTCATTGTTTGAATTCATGGAAATGTTGTTGATTTTAAAGTTATTAAATTTATCATTTATTTATGATATTTTTAAAAGATGTTGATTTTAAAGTTATTAAATTCATCATTTAATTACTCTTTTAAAGTTATTAAATTCATATTGTATTTTTAAAACATTATATAAGATAAGATTTTGAATCAATTTGTTAGATATTTAAGTATTTTATTTAAAAAAATAATAAAAATGAATAAATAATTTGTGGGTGAGATTATTTTATGTAAATTTGGTTGTTTCTTTCAATTATACTATAATTGTAGCAAATCTGGTATTTTTCAAGGGAGATGTTGTAGAAATTTTGTATATTTTATTTAATAATTATAATAAATCTGGTCTCTTTAAATGTAGATGTTGTAGCAAATTTTGTATATTTTATTTAAATGTAGTTGTAGCCAGTTTAAATTTTAAGTCTTTTTTTGGTTTAAGTGGTATATATATTTTTTTAGTTGGGTTGATATGATAAAGATGATTGGGAGTGGATTTCTATAAAAACTTTTATTATAGGTTTGGAGTTTACATGGATTGGAGATTTAAGTCATTGGAATGTAGATTTAGGTTATTGGAGGGTTTAATCACAAAGCAAATTATTAATATTAATGTTATTGTTTTCTGATATGTAGTTTTATTAAAATGTGTTTAGATAAAATAAGGAGGTGAATGTTATAGGGCGAAAGTGGTAGAGAGAAAGTCTAATTTATTACAAACTCATTTTCCTATTTTGAGGTTTTTAAATTTAAATAATAATCTTATTATTATTTTTCTAAACTAAAATTTTGAAAGATTTTATTGTATACATAAAGCATTGTTTAGCTGTTCGATTAAATGATTTTTTTACTCTAAATTTGTTATATAAATTTATATTAATCACAAATTTTTGTTATTCAAAATTATTTTTGTTGTTTAAAATTTATTTTTGAAAGTAAAATTGAATTCATCATGCTGAGAAACCTTTAACACACTCAAATTATACAAAAATAATCATTCAAATCTACAAAAACCAGATCCTAAACCCTCAAAAAAAAAAAATAACCAACCAAATCCTAAACCCTCAAAAAATAACCAATCTAAAATAACATAAACATAGTTATAATTATGTACAGAGTTTTAAGACCACGAAAACAAGTGGCTATTTAATGTCGCACGTTCGACTCTCAGCTGATAGCATAAGCTCTTTCGTTCGAACCCAATGCCACTTTCTCATGTACTCTGTATTTCATCTGCCACGTCAGGCCACGATCTCACGGCGTTGGCGTGGGCCGTCCTGCTGACAATCACCCCATCTGGAAAATACCATTTAAGTCTGAGAAACAATCTTATTTGAATTATTATTTTTTAAATGATGTATTGTGAATAAACAGGTTACAGAGGCTCCGAAACTAAAATCAACGTAACATAAATAACAAGAAACACTAGTTAAAGCATTCAACATTAAAAAGGATAAAATTAAAATAAAATCACGATAATTTGGTATTGATATGTATTATAAGAGGTCCCATCAACTTCAACGAAAAAGGAAATACCAAAACAAAGAAATTTATTAAATAATTTATTAAATAAAAAAAACAAAGAAAATAATTGTGGTTGGGAAGGAGGCTATATATATATATAAGGTTATTATTATGTTTTTATATATGATTTATATACGAGTGTTTGCAAGAAATTTATGGATAAAAAAGTGGTAATAAAGTGAAAACAAATGTGCTCAATCAAAAAAAGTGACCGAGCTACATGTTTTTAATTTCATAATTTGTTTAGAAAACTATTTATTTTTATTTTTTTTAATTGCAACATACTTAATTAATATAGAGTTTGGAGAACATACAAACCTCACATTACTATAGGAAGGAACACCAAACCCCAACCTACAATAGAAAAACATAAACATGGAAATTGTTGCAGGTTTAAGGTCTCTTAGAACCCTTGTTCAAGACTTATGGAATACGAGAGAGTTGCCACTAATTAGTTCTGTAGACACCATTGTATCTACCATTTTGAATGTCAATATTTATGATTATAGGCATATAATATATGAATTTTACAAAACAAGGCTAGATAAAAACCAAATTAGAGACCTAAACATTTCAAAACAGTAATTGATTACATTGCTCATCGATCTGAGAACCAGAGTACAACCACTAGCCATAAACAACTGCATTTGTATGCATTGGTGCATCTAATGACCATTTTTAGAGAATTGGATGGTTAGGTGGTTTATGGTTTTTGACAAACCTCCCCACAATAATAGGGAGGTGCCTCTATATTTCCTCAACAAATAATGGGTAGATACATTGGTGAATTTTAGTTGATGGGTCATGGGTCCAAATAGGATAGGAAAAATGCTAGGTGTGACCCGTTTCTATGTCCTTGTCCTCCTAGGTGAAGGCCTAAACCCCCTTTCCAACATCCTCCCATCGCAGAAAGCATCGACAAGACACAAACATCCATATCCACCTTGACTTGGATCCTGGTGCAACACAACACTTTTATAGCATTATCCCGCCAGGAGATACCTATAGGTGATGTTAGGGGAGGAGTTGGTACTTCAAGCCCTACAACAGAATTTGTCTAGGAGATGGCACATGGATAGACTAGGCATTCATGTTACCCTCACATATGCTTGAGTTGTAGGAAGACTTGTTATGGGATGTTATAGGCCATTAGACACGAGAGTTTCATGGATGAGGTTAGTATGTTGACCATCTCTATGTTCTTCATCAATATATATATATATATATATATATATATATATATAATTTATTGTGTATTTTTTCTATATGTAATTATATGGTGTTTTCATTTTCTATGATGGGATATAAGACCCTTGAAGCTGACAGATGCATCAATGTCATTTTCCACCACCAATGAAATAGTAGCATCATCCTGCTCGTTCGGTGGACCACATACTTAGGTATGTGGTATATTTGATCAATTCACCATAGTGCTTTCCTTAATCTCCAAAAATCTCATTGATCTTATACTATTATGCTACATATGCAAGATAGTTGTTGTATTTCTATACATTGTTTTTGAGAAATCAAATGTAATTGTGTTGTGTTTATATTGGTTGCAGTATGAACCATGTCCACCTAGGATGTACATATTTTCTCCTTCATAGGTATCATGTGTCAAGTTAAATATTGTTTAAATGTGAAATTTGTTATATTGTTTTTGTTGATTGGCACTTTTTTGTACTAATAAAAATATTATAAATGTATATGCAAGTTGGTTCATTGACTTCTAGGTAATTCATATCACTACCATCCCATTCACCAGAACTGAGATTCCCCTCATCATTTGTCCTTGGCTATAGGGAAAATCCAGTCCTTGACCACCATGTCCTAGCTCTTGGGATACCACTTTCCATCCTAAGGGTTCTTCCATCCTTTTACAACCCATAGGATTTTATCATTGCCCACCTCCACCACATTTTCCATCTCATCCATGTATAGTGGCTGCACCCATAACCCACCCACCAAACATCCATGTTTCAACCCAAACCATTTCATCCATTATGGTGGCACCACTTCATTATCATGCATCCCCCCATCCATCATCTGATGTGGATACCATAATTGATGTGACAACAGATTTTCCCTTGGATTAGCTTGTACAATTGAGTTCTCCAAATGCTAGTGACTCTCTATTTTTGCCTAAGTTATTCATGGTGAAATCATTCATTGATGAAATTTTAATGTATCTTGAATGGAATTGATGTATGTATTTTTGTTTAAATTTCATGTTTTGATTTTTGTAATTTCTACAAGGTGGCATAAC
>ML786455.1:333907-346381 GCA_009831015.1 Picea engelmannii | reverse complement strand
AATTAATTAATTAAAGTGATTTAATTAATTAATTAAATATTAATAAAATGAAATTCACTTTGGAGGGACAAGGTGAGCCAAAAAGTATAAAGGAAAGGCAAGGGCCTCTTCTCATGGATTCATGTATGATCTTATTTTGATTTCTGGCTTCTAGCTAGTGGGCCCAATATTGGGGGTTTTGAGGGTTTTGACATAACAAACCCTAGAGGACGATTCGGTGGTGAAAGATTCTGCCTATCGTGTCCCAAGCTTGGTCTCGAAGATTCAATACTCTCCCACGCCATTCTAGCTCCATATCTACTCAGTTGCAAGAGGATTCTACATCAGTTTCATGTGCAGATAGAGAGAGGGTGCACCAGTTGAGGGATTCCAGCAAGAGGGGCACACTATCTTTGGAGAGAGATTCATTGTAGGAGATTGGCAGGGCCGTTGAGGATTATATCACTTGGATTTTCATTATAGGGCCTTGGACATCAGATCTAGTGATTTCTGAGATAATTTTATGGCACATATTATTTCTTGAGCAGTGGGGCGAATTGAAGAGAAGGAGGGCATTTTTGAGATCTAGATCTAGTCCGTTTGGAGGGGTTACACTTCAGATCTGACCCTGAGACTTCACCTATTGACATGCAGTGTCCCAATCTATATTTATGGAGATTTTCAAAGCATTTGGAGGCCTCCTTCAGTAGGGCCGAATTATCTAGGGCTTCAGTCATCTAGTGGGGCACACCATTCAGTGGGGGATTTCAGATCTATAGAGATTGAGAGGGATCTTGGAGATTCGGGCACCTGGGTTGTTCTTATCATCACCCGATCTATCAGTTGGCATATTTATTAGGATGATTGGACACTTTTGGCAGCAGGGCCGAGTTATTGAGGGCTTCAACCTTCTATTGGAGCATGGCATTCTTCAGCTAGAGAGTTTGGCATTCAAATCTGCTTGTATTGATCTTCATTTCTTATTCAACCTTTGGAGGCATGCTTTGTATTAGTGGGAGAATTTTGTAGCATCTCTTATCTATTGTCTATCTTCTTGGCCATCTGTTGAGCATTCCAGATTGACATCTTCATTGTAGCTGGTTTCTCTATTTTATGAATAAAGAAGAATTGAGATGTTTTGGCTTGTCTATCTTATTGCATATGGTTGAGGTATGTTCCATGGTTATCTCTTTCTGTTATTTGCTGCATACACACATATAAACACATCTAAAAGGTAGATCAACAAAGTGTTTGACGAAATACCTCACTCAGAAAAAGTTTTAAAAAGACACCAAAATAGTGATGATCCTTGCATAATGGCTTGGGATCATTACAGAGCTTATTAGTAATATTAATTACAAATGATTTGATGAATGCCAATTTTGAAGAGAAAACAATAGACATTAATCAAACCTAGGGAAATTAGGTCAACTTTTATTTATTTATTAATAGTGTCACACATGTTGATTCATAGTTGTTTGATTGCATTCACAACGCTACATGATTGTTTGTTAAAATTCATGACATGGTTATAGCCTTGGTATCTAATATGATTATTATTTTAGCATATTTGTGGGCATATAAACCATTTAGTATGTAATTCATGGAAACACCACTAATATAATAGATAATGGAAACAAATCACATAACTAAGAGTTGAATGTGAATCTCTCAACAATCCACCAATATTGTACAATATTGGTCAATCTCATCATAAATATAATGTATAGATTTTTTTTGGTTCACATAAAACTATTTAATCATTATGTTTGGGATTACAATTTTTATTAAGTTTGGTAAAATATTCTAACTTGTGACAAGACCATTGAAAAGGTCATGTGGCACACTCATACCAAAGCTACTCAAATTCTCCAAGTTATCACATCAAGTCATTTCCTTCCAAAGTCCAAGTACTTTCATAGTTAAGTAATTGAAATACAAGTTTCATGGTTTATTGGATAGTACCATCAAGTATGCTTCTACAACAAATAAAGATGACATAATTGGGACCAACACTTCTCATATTTAACACAATGGGGAACATGCTCACTAGAGGTAATTATTGATCTATGAATATTTTTTGGGTCCATTCTAGACATGTTTAATTTTTTAGTGCACCAAAATATTGTTCTGAGTAACCCTGAATGCTCATTGCATTGTCCATATGCACAGTTAGAAACCCTCCTCACTTGAAATCCTTTATCTTCAACTCCTCAATATTGTCACAACAAGTCATTTCCTTCCAAAGTCTGAGTACTTTCATAGTTAAGAAATTGAAATACAAGTTTCATGATCTAATGGATAGTGCCATGGAGTCTGCCTCTTCAACAAAGAAATGTGACATAATGGCGACCATAAATTATCATATTTAACACAATGGGGACCATGCTTATTAGAGGCAATGATTGATCTAAGAATATGCTTTTGGTCCATTCTAGACATGTTCCAAGTTTCAGTGCACCATAATAGTTTTGTTAGTAAACCTTAATGCTCGTTGCATTGTCCTTATGCATAGTTAGAAATCCTCCTCACTTCAAGCCCTTTAACTTCAACTACTCAAAATTGTCATAAAAAAACATTTCCTTTCCAAATACAAAGTACTTTCAAAATTAAGCAAGTGAAATACAAGTTTTATGATCTAATGGATAGTGCCATGGAGTCTACCTCTTCAACAAATATATGTGACATAATGGGGACCAACACTTCTCATCTTTAACACAATGGGGACCATCAGTTCTCATCTTTAACATAATGGGGACCATGCTGATTAGAGGTAATGCTCGATCCATGCATATGATTTTTCTCCATTCTAGACATGTTCCAATTTTTAGTGCATCGTAATAGTGTTGTGAGAAAACCTCAATGTTTGTTACATTGCCATTATGCACAAGTAGAAACTCTCGTCACTTGAAACCATTTAGCTTCAAGTACTCAAAACAGTTAGAACAAGTCATTTCTTTCTAAGGTCCAAGTACCTTAACAGTTAAGAAAGTGAAATACAAGTTTCATGATCTATTGCTTAGTGCCATGGAGTCCACTTCTTCAATAAATAAATGTAACATAATGGGGACCAACGCTTCTCATATTTAACACAATGGAGACCATGCTAATTAGAGGTAATGCTTGATCTTGTAATTCTAACCTTGTACAATGTCTACTGTAAACAAATATTCATAAAAGAACAAAAAATATACAATGGCGAATAAAAACATTACACAGAGATTTTGTTTCTCTTGGAAACCCAAACCAAGAAAACCAACATATATTATATTCATTCATTGTGTTACATTGTTTACAATACAATATACATATAGGAACCAACGACATCCAAAAATCTAACCCAAAGACTTGGATTAGTCCAAAACCCCAATTCCTTAACTGGAAATAGAAAACCATCGAAAAAAACCATGTGTCGAAAAGACCACCTAAATACATGACATGTTTCCTGAGGTAGGTGTCACGTTTCCCGAGGCATAATTTTTTTTTCCAGGGGAACTGCCCTCAGACACCTGCATGGAGGGCTACGCCCCCCTACACCCCCCCTCTAACCCCCTTACGCGTTCGACACATATGCTCAGACACTACTACTCGTGAAAAGAATATAACACATACCCAACATTCTCCCACTTGTTGTTTTCTTTGCATACAGGGGGTTACAGGGTTACATAGTCAAAAATCCAGGGAAACAATGCCCATGGATCCTCTACACCAACAGAACTTGTCAGTGCTCACAGATTTTGTTAATGAGTTTGAAACATTCTTCAAAGTGTCCACCTTCATCAATGATACTTTCTTTTCTTCAATCATGTCTCTCACAAAGTGATATTTAACATCAATGTGCTTTGTCTTTGAATGATAAGCAGGGTTCTTCACTAGAAAAATTGCACTCTGACTGTCACACTCTATCCTTACAACTTGTTGTACCAACCCAATACCTGAACACAATCTTTGTAACCACACTGCTTCCTTACTTGCATGAGTGGCTGCCATGT
Organism: Picea engelmannii; assembly: GCA_009831015.1. Classification (NCBI taxonomy): domain Eukaryota; kingdom Viridiplantae; phylum Streptophyta; class Pinopsida; order Pinales; family Pinaceae; genus Picea; species Picea engelmannii. Next base: position 342,410 of record ML786455.1, on the reverse strand, counting down.
ATTTAGATTCTGTAGTTGAAAGTGCCACTACAACCTGTCTTTTGCTCATCCAACTTATTGCTCCTCCAAACAGGTTAAACACATACCCGCTTGTAGATCTCCTACGATCCAAATCTCCATCCTAGTATGCATCTACAAAGCCATGTATATCGACCACTGTGTCCAATCCCGGTCTTCCTTCATAGCACAATCCATAGTTAGCAGTGCCACACAAATACATGAAAACCCTTTTCACTGTTGTCCAATGCTCCTTCCCTAGTTTTGACATATACCTGCTCAAAACTCCCACTGCATGTGCAATTTCCGGTCTAGTACAGACCATTGCATACATCAAACTGCCAACTGCACTTGCATATGGAACATGAGACATGTCCTCCTCTTCTTTATGTGTCTTGGGACACTGATCCACAGATAAATTTACACCAACAGGAATGGGAACCTTGACCGGTTTACATTCCTGCATATTAAACCTCTGCAATATTGTCTCGACATATTTTCTCTGATTTAACTAGAGTTTCCTCTTTTTTCGATCTCTTTTAATTTCCATGCCCAAAATGAATTTTGAAGCACCAAGATCCTTCATGTCGAATTTAGAGGACAACTGAGTTTTCACATCCTTGATAATCTCCTTGTTGTTTCCTATCAGCAACATGTCATCCACATACAAAACCAAATAAATCAAATGATCACCAATTAATTTAGAATACACACAGTGATCCTCTTTGCTTCTTGTGAAGCCAAGTCCCAGCATATAAGTATCAAAATTTTGATACCACATCCTTGGTGATTGTTTTAAACCATACAGGGACTTTTTCAGCTTGCATACCAGCTCCTTCTTTCCTTTCACAGCATAACCTTCTGGTTGCTTCACAAGGATATCTTCTTCAAGATCCCCATGTAGGAATGTTGTCTTCACATCCACCTGTTCTACTTCAAAATCAAATGCAAAAGTAGCAGATAACATAAACCTTATAGAGGTTAACTTGGCAAAAGGAGAAAAAATCTCACTAAAATCAATTCTCTCAACCTGGGAATAACTCTTTGCTACTAACTGAGCTTTGTATTTCTCCACTTTTCCTTCTGCATTCAACTTCTTTTTAAATACCCATTTGCTACCAATGGGCTTTCTTTCAGTTGGAAACTCCACTAGATCCCAAGCCTCATTCTTATCCAAAGATGCCATTTCTTCTTCCATGGCCCTTTTCCAGATATTTCCATCCTCTGAATCCACTGCCTCCCTGATAGTTCTAGGATCATCACCAGTAATAGACAAAGAAAAATTTGAACGAAAATCATATGGACTATACCTTTCTGGTAGCCTTATTTCTCGATCCGATCTCCTCAATATTGGAGTATGAGGATCTTCTTCTTCTGATTCGTGTTCTTCTGTAGAGTCTGCTTCATCATCCTTTAAATCAAACTATATCTTCTCTGGTTCTTCCTTACTTGGTAGGACTCCCTGTTTAACAACATCCTTCATTTCTCTAAATACCACATCTCGGCTATACACTACCTTCTTAGTTTCTGGGTTCCAAAGCTTATAACCTTTAAGACCATCCTTATATCCAATAAAGATACATTTTTCAGCCTTCTTATCTAGCTTACTCCTATTTTCCTTTGAAACATGAACATATGCATCGTAGCCAAATACCTTAAGATGTGTGAGAGAAGGTTCCTTACCAATCCATACCTCTTGTGAGTCTTTTCACCCAACACTGATGAGGGTGATTTGTTGACCAGATAACATGCAATACCCATTGCCTCTGCCTATAATTCTTGCCCTAACCCAACACCACTGAGCATGCACCTTGCTTTTTCCATCAACGTCCTGTTCATCCTTTCTACAACTCCATTCTGCCGAGGTGTATATGGAGTAGTATTCTTCCTTGCTATACCACACTTCTTACATAATTCTTCAAATTCATTCCCACAGAACTCTCCGCCATTATCTGTTCTCAACACCTTAATTATTTTGTCTGTTTGATTCTCAACAAGAGCCTTAAACTCTTTAAACCTGTCAAAGACTTCAGATTTCTTCCTGAGGAAATATATCCAAGTTTTCCTCGAGAATTCATCTATAAATGAGACATAGTACACAGATTTTCCCAATTATAGGATCAACATAGGTCCAAAAACATCACTGTGAATTAGTTGTAAAATTCCTTCGACCCTCGTTGCACCAGAGGGGAATCTTACTCGTTTCTGCTTCCCATGTAGACAATGTTCACAAAAATCAAAATCCAGAGAGAAGTTAGACATACCTTGAACCATACCTTTACCGTGTTGTAGTTGAAGACCCTTCTCTCCTATATGCCCCAGTCTTTGATGCCACAACATAACCTTTTCTCCAGAGACTGTAGGAGTTATTTCTTCTTCAAATCCAATATCAGGAACAATGGAGCTATTACACACATCACTAATAGTGCTTCCTAGCAGCTTATACAGAGTTCCAAATTGAACTCCCTTCATCAGCACCATTGCTCCTCGAACCATCCTGCAAGTTCCCTTTTCAAAAATTGTTTTTACCCTTGCATCTTCCATTTTTCTTATAGAAATCAAATTTCTGGCCATACCTGGGATGTGTAGAACACTAGGCAGTGTTCTAATCCTTCCATATATGAGTCTCAACTTGACCCTTACTCTTCCTATGATTCTGGTTGTCGAATCATTACTTAAGAAAACATTACCTGCATCATACTTTTCATATTCACATAACCACTCCTTGTGGGGAGTCATATGAAAGGATGCACCAAATTCAATCAACCATGCCTCATGATCTGCATGTTTTCTTGAAGAGGCCAAGTACACATCCCCTCCTTCTTCCTTGGAGGTCTTTTCTTCTGTAGAAGAAGATTCTTTAGATCCCTTCTTTTTCTCAACTTTGGATCTACACTGCTTCTTGTAGTGCCCTTCTTTTCCACACCTCCAACATACCCTTACAAAATTTCCAGGAGATTTAGATCTACCCTTAGACTTAGATCTCCCACTTGATAAATTAGATCTATTTCTTTCCTGAGAACGTCCTCTTGCAAATAATGTGTTTGTGCTATGTCCTTCCATATTATTTCATCTCATATCCTCCAACAACAAGGATGAGACCACTTCTTCAAACTTCAAAGAAGTTGTATTACTACCTATGGCTACAACCAGACTATCCCATGAGTCTGGTAAAGAAAACAACAAACTGATACATTTATCTTCATCTAAAATTTTAATCTCAACAGATACTAACTAACTTACCACAATATTGAAGGCGTTCAAATGCTCTGCCACCGAGTCTCCATCTCTCATCCTCAAGTTATATAGCTTCTTTCTCAGGAATAATTTATTTACTAGGGACTTAGACTGATACAACTTCCCCGACTTTTCTCATAATTCCTTGGTTGTAGCTTCCTCTGACACATTTAGTAATATTGAATCAGAGAGACACAGTCGGATTGTGCTCTTTGCCTTCCGATCCATCTTTTTCTAGTCATCTGTAGAAGTTCATGTAGGTGTAGTACCTGGATCTACCACGATCCATTGATCTCTATCCACCAAAATACCTTTCACATCTCAAATCTTTTCCCATTAAACTTCTTGATCTCCATCTTCGAATTGCTTTCCATTTCTTTTCACCCGAAAAACAATACTGCAGATCTCCCACTGTAACAAGGCTTATCACAGTCTCGAGCCAAACCCTTGACCACAAAGGCGTCCCCCTGAAGCCAATAAAGCTCTGATACCAAATGTAAATTATAACCTTGTACAATGTCTACTGTAAACAGATTTTCAGAAAAGAACATAAAAGATACAATGGAAAATACAAACATTACACAAAGATTTTTTTCCCCTGGAAACCCAAACCAGGAAAAACAACATATATTGTATTCGTTCATTCTGTTACATTGTTTACAATACAATATACATATATGAGCCAATGACATCCAAAACCCTAACCCAATGACCTGGATTAGTCCAAAACCCTAATTCCTTAACCGGAAATAGAAAACCATCGGCAAAAACCATGTGCTGAAAAAAACACCTAAATAAATGACACGTTTCCTAAGGTAGGTGTCATGTTTCCCGAGGAATAATTTTTTTTTCCGGGGGCTCCACCCCCCTCTAACCCCCTGCATGCTCGACATGCTTTTGGTTCATTCTAGACATGTTCCAAGTTTTAGTGCACCATAATAGTGTTGTGAGTAAACCTCAATGCTCATTGCATTGTCTCTATATTTAGTTAGAAACCTCCTCACTTGAAACCCTTTAGCTTCTATACTTCATTTATTAATCCAACGCTTGCTAATATGTTATTTAATTAATCCAAAACAATATAATATATATGTTAATCTATTACAAGTATATTGGTTCTTTTCCTTACCATGAACCAAGTTGTCTTGGTCATTAAGTTGATTTACATACTTATAGTTAATTTGCATATATGTGATCTATCTTGATAAAAAACAATATGTAAGGTACCAAATGTATTATAATTACGCAAAACATAAAATATTGCAGTAAATACCAGCGAAACAACAAGATATAGATAATTGCAACACCAAAAATGATACCTTTATTGATAGAAATCCAATTTCAATTGTCTCTTTGAGGGGGAAACCTCTAGTAGAGAAGAGCTCTATTACAATCATTATCAAGAAAAGTCTTTCTCATGAATTCTACTCCTATTTATAATAATTTTATCTTCTAAAGAACATTCTAGAGGAAGATCTTTCTAGAAGTGGAAGCTTCTATTAAGTATTCTTACCTTAAACTTATTCACATTATTCAATAGGCCTTATAAACTAATGTATTCCTTTATTACATAGAAAATATATTATTCTACCTACATGAGGGTTTAGGGAGGTTAGGTGCTTAACATTCCCTCTTGACTAGCAAAGCATTTGTTCAACCACCCTGAATCAATGATCCAAAAGTGGTGACACTGAAATGAAATAGGGCCAAATATACAAAGAAATACTCCAATAGAAATCCCTAAGAGAAACATCGAAAGAAAACAACTTTTCCAAATTTTAAGCCTAGGTGGATAAGGTCCTGAGTCCAAAGAAATGAAACAATGGAAATGGACCTTCCAGAAGAAGGAATAGATTGATTAAGTCCTATGGACCAATGAACAAAGGAGTGAGAAGCAATTATCTCGACCTCCACTGACCAGCCTTATCCGGTGCAAGCACCCACACTTCGTAGGGAGCCCTCTAGTAGTACTGAAAAGTGTGATACAAAATCTTCCCCAAGTACCATGCCAAACCCCCATAGTCATCTATGAGATCCCTAGGAAAAGAAACTAAGTCCACTAACTCATATTTAGAGTTTGAGGGGTATAGTCAAGAGTTGGGATCAAACATATGGGCAGTGTAACAAATCCAGAAGCTTTGAAAGAACTACCTCTCAGGGAGGTAAAGGCACAAGTGAAACCCCCAATATACCATTTCTCCACTATGTTCAGTTAATATTTGGAGGGGAATATCCTTAAATTTTCTTTGTGTGACCTCGTGTTTAACCCCTGTGTTAGAGGAGGCTCCCAAATATACTTATACGATAGTTGGATTTAAGCTCTCGCTAGATCAGGATCCTACGTTTGTTTTATAGCCTTGGAGAAATTAACTCTCTAACCTAAACCAAATCCATAGCCTAAACTTGTTTGTGAACCCTAGAAACAAAGTCTAGTACATTTTAAGTTTAACACTCGTTTTAGCGGTTGTTCTTTACTCAAAGGGTAAGGAGGTGTAACTGATGTTGTTTGAGACTCTTGCAAAAAATGAAACTTATAAGAACACTGGAAAATAAAACTTTACACTAATTCTTCAAATGAAAAATACTTTCAAAAAGAAAATGCATGAACAATCCTTCAAATCTTCAAATGAAAATTAATTCTTTCTGATGCAAGATGACAATTAAACCTTTTAAGAAAATCAAAAGAAGAAAACAAAGGATGTTCTTTCTTATTTTTATTTTGAAATTCTTTAAGGTGAGAAGAAAACAAAATCCTAGGCTAATATCTTTTTCTTTTTGAAATAATAATGTAAAAGAATGCAAAGAAAGAAAGAGACTTAACTAGTAGAAAAACTAGGTTATTTTTTTGTTTTCTTTCTATCAAAGAAAAACTAACAAAATATTATAAAAGAAACTATAGAATACATGATTCTTTGCTCCCCGCCCCACCAACCACGAGGGGGATTTTTTTTAAAATTAAAATAATTTCGATTTAAAATGCAAGCTAAAAGTAAGCCAAGAACACTGGGAAACCAAGAGCAAGATCTTTTATGTGACTTAGAAGTGTTCAAGGACTTGAGAAAGCAAAAATAAACAAGAAAGACACCCATGAGGCTCATCCAAAAATGATCAACCAACCAACACCTTCAATATGAGAGAAAGATTTTTCAAAATCCAAAATCTTATACAAGTTTGCGACTGTGTATAGTAAGACTCTCAGATATATGTGGGTCATACACTGGCAGCTCACAGATGCACATGGGTTATAAAGGAGAAACTCGGAGATGGGCTCAAGATTTTAGAAAAAATAAAAGGGAACTCCAGAAGGGGGGGGGGGGCATTCAAAAACTTGATAAAATTTTCTAAAAGGATAATGCTTAATAAAGTAATTCCATAAATCACATAAAATCACAACAACAAGAGAAAAAAAAGAAACTCTAAGATTCACCCAAACTAGGAACAATTCCCTAGTATGGTCACCAATTCTTGTTGGGTTTGTGTTATATTATTTTTTGGGCGTGCAATGGGGTAAGAGGTGAGGATCTAGGCCCCCCCTCGAGGGGATTCAAGGGGGAGGAATCCCCTTGCGCGAGGTTTCGAGGGAAACACCCTAAAAAAAAATTCATTGGTTTTCGTGTCCATTTTTGGGTGGTCCTTGGTTTCCATGTCCATTTATGGGCGTTCTTTCGATACATGGTTTTTCATCGATGGTTTTCTATTTCTGGTTAGGGAATTAGGGTTGTTGAATAATCCAAGTAATTGGATTAGGTTTTTGGATGTCTTTGGCTCCTATATGTATATTTTAGTGTAAACAATGTATGATGTGAATGAATATATAATATGTTGGTTTTCCTAGTTTGGGTTTCTAGGGAAAAATATCTGTGTAATGTTTGTATTTTCCATTGCATCTTTTCTATTCTTTTATTGAAAATTTGTTTGCAATAAATTATTGTACAAGGTTAAAATATACATTTGGTATCATTGATCCAGGTGGATATTGGTGGCCAACCACTTGTTCCAACTGGCTCCTCTTGTGAGTTTTTAGTACAACACGTTGTTTTGTAATTCTTTGTAATTGTGGGTTGTACACTTATGAGGTTGTCTTAAGCCCTACAAAACTTCCAGGTGGATACTGGTGGCTTCCCACCTAATCCAACTGGCTTATTTTATATGTTTTCATGTCAGCACATCTTGATGTACTTCCAGGGCCGTTTTGGGCCCCTAAAGAGTGTTTTTTTGGCTTGCCACAATCAAACTATTGACAGAGTTAGAGTTTAACAGAGTAATGCGTATTTATCAAAGATACCTTTCCAATGGGATATCACGTGCCTAAAATGAAGATCGTATGAAAAAGTTAGGACCCTAGGAAGTTAATGTACTAACTTACCCAAAGAGGGTCGACATGACTTTTGGCGTTTCATCACCTAGGGTTAGGTTTTTGGATGTCTAGGGTTTTTGAATTCCTGTTTATCATAAAAAGGCCTTTAGAGCCTCATTGCAATCATATTCTTGTGAATGCACATAGCCCTCACATCTCTTCTCAGAGATAAAGCTACCACCATTCTAGCGAGTCTTGCACTCTGTATTTTTACAGTCTCTTTACAATTCTTTCATTAATAGAAATCAAGTATTGTTGTATTTCTCTATTTCTAGAAATTTTCATGAGTATTTCATTTTAATTTCTCTACTTTTATTTCATTCCAAAAATAAACCTGGATCAGTGGTATCAAATTAGGTTGTTCTTGATCATTTTTCAGTGCATGTCCCTGATGAGCTCCAAGTATAGCTAGTTGGGTCTTTAGTTTGTTTCTCTTGAGGACAATCACTCTCACGCACCCAAGAAACCCTTGATGGTGGTAGGAAATAAATACGATGGAGTAGAGAATTCTATTAACCTATTGCTTGAGAAAGCTCTTGTGCGACAGAGGGATGAAATGATGGAGAATTTTGCACACATTCTTCAATGCATGTCGATAGCAACAACCACATCTTCATCAAGTGACCATTTTCTATGAACCTCTTCCGTCAAGGTACAAGTTAATTTTGATATTCCCATATTTGAAGGTCAGATAGATGTGGATTCCTTAGAAAAATTGTTAAATCTATTAGAAGGTTATTTCTTTGTTCAAAATGTTTTCGACAAGGAAAATATCACCTTTGCACTCCTCAAGGATCTCCCCCATGTCAAACATTGGTGGGAAACTTACTAGGAGGAAAGTTGCACAAAGGAATATGGAATATATGGGTCCAAGTCCACTTGGGATTTTTTGTGGATGTGGTCAAAGAACAA
>ML786455.1:307633-333847 GCA_009831015.1 Picea engelmannii | reverse complement strand
TGTGTGTGTCTGGAGGAATCAGCAACTAGTTGGGCACGTGCTCACGTTACACATGGTTGTGTTATCCAACCGCTACCACTATAACCTCCAGGTGTGCCCACGATGCCCCTTACGCGGCACACAAGGTAAGTCGGGGGGAGTTGAACTTGAAACCTCATGGAACTTCATTTTCACGGCACTTGCTAATTGAGCTGCCCCCCGGGGGGCACAATACTATCATGTTGATAACTATGAATGAATACCAATACATGAGATGGAACACATTGCGGTAAGAGAAGAGCCAAATAATTTTAGAGTTCACAAATACTTTCCATACCTTGCGCACCAAACTGGGTATCAAATACTTCGAGTGGCATCTGGTTTTGAAATACCATGGGACTATGCATAAGTACATCCAAACCGAAATGGATTTCCTAAACATCTCATCATTGGGAGTTGCCTATCTATATGCTATCAAAATCAAGAAGAAATTTAGGCACCAAAACAAATGGGAATTATGGTATGCAAATATGTAACAACAAAAGCATGGTAAAGACGCCCCTAACCAAAAACCTATAGACAACTAGTCCAAGACACAGGACAAAATGGGTAAATTAAATATGAAGAATGACACTGGGAAGTGGCATGACTTCCACAAAATCCCTTGGAAGAACACCAATGAATGACGCTCGAAACAATCATTAGTGGTTGAGGTAAAAGAAATTGGATTTGGAATCCGATCCAAAAAATATTGAAAATAAACATATCATCAATGAAGACCCCACTTCTACTATCGCGACCAAAAAATTTATCTAGAAGAACTAGTAGATCTTGAAGAGGGAGAGCACCTATTCTATTCACATGTGTGGGTTAAGGGGACCCCATTTCATTTCATTTTTTATAATGGTAGCCAGAAAAACCTCATCTCAAATAAGGTCCTTAAACAGTTGGGGTTTTCGACAACACCACACGCACAACCATACAGCATCGGGTGGCTTCACTAGGGATGAGATATTCTCATCAGCCAGTAGTGTCATATATCCTATGGAATCCATCCCTTCAAGGATGAGGTAGTGTGTGATATTTCCCCTCTTGATGTCTGTGATGTTGTTTTGGGCCAACCATATATGTTGAAATGTCATGATGTCTATGAGTCTAGACCTCGTAGTGTCATTATTACTCTAGGAGGTCATCTCTATAGGATACTAGAGGTAGCTCCAACTACTTCTCCACCAAAATAGAACCGCAAGGTAATCTCTCATACTGCAAAATTCACCCTCTTCACATTATGTTCAAAGGATGTACAGAAGACCACTACAATCACTATAGCCTCAACACCTTCTATCCAGCAAAAAAAGAATGTCGAAGAGACAAAAGATATTGTTTCTTCACCTACAATGGTGCCTACACAACACCCCATCCAAACTAGAGACAACAGGTCGGTGGAACAAATTCTACCCCTCCAGCAACAAGTTTGTGAAAGTCTTCTACAAGTGAAGAAGCACAACTTCTCCAACAAGGCACACAGCTTACCAAGCTTCAGATTCAAGAAACGCTTTCACCTCTTCCCTGGGAACTCAATGCAATGGAGACCATTCCTTCCTAAGGGGGGATGATTGATCTAGGTGGATATTAGTGACCACCCACCTGTTCCAACTAGCTCCTCTTATCAATTTTTAGTACACCATGTTATTCTATACTTCTTTTTAATTGTGGGTCTACAATTTCAGGGCTATCTGAAGCCCTACACATATTCTAGGTGGATAATGGTGGCCTCCCACCTAATCCAAATGACTTATTTTGTATGTTTTCATGTTATCACATCTTGTTGTACTTCCAGGGCCGTTTTGGGCCCCTAAACATTTTTTTTTTGTCTCACCATAGTCAAACTATAGACAGAGTCAGATTTTGATGGCGTAAGGTGTAGCTCTCAAAAAGTTCTTTCTAACGTGATATCACTTGCCTAAAACGTATATTGTATGAAAAATTTACTATCCCAGGAAGTTAATGTAATAACTTACCCAAACAGGGCCCACATGACTTTTGGCATTTCATCTCCTAGGGTTAGGTTTTTGGATGTCTATGGTTTTGGCATTCCTTTTTATCATAAAAAATATTTCGGAGCCTCATTGAAATCATCTTCTTGCGAATGAGCGTAGTTGTCACATCTCTTCTCAGAGATAAAGTTTCCACCATTCTAGAGAGCCTTGTACTTTGTATTTTTATAGTCACTTTACAATTCTTTCATTAATAGAAATATGGTATTGTTGTATTTCTCTGTTTCTGGAAATTTTCATGAGTATTTCATTGTAATTTCTATACTTTTATTTTGTTCCAAAACAAAATCTGGATCAATCATATAAATTATTGGCTTTAGGGGGACACCCTTGTGGTCAGGGATTTGGGTCGGGACTATGATAAGGCTTGTTACAGTGGGGAGATATTCAGTATTAATTCTTCAAGTGAAAAGAAATGGAGAGCAATTCAAAAATAGAGATCGAGAAATTTGATGGGAAATGTTTTGACATGTGGAAGCTCAAGATGGAAGATATGTTCGTAGACATAGATCAGTGGTTTGAGATGGATCCATGTACTGTACCTACAGGAACGTTAATAGATGACTGGAAAAAGTTGGATTGGAAGGCGAAGAGAACAATCCAACTGCCTCTATCAGATTCAATATTACTAAATCTGTCAAGGGAAGCTACAACCAAGGAGTTATGGGATAAGTTGGGGAACTCGTATCAATCTAAGTCCCTGGTAAATAAATTATTCCTATGGAATAATTTGTATAACTTGAGGATGAGAGACACAGAATCAGTGAAAGAGCATATGAACACCTTCAATACTTTGGTAAGTCGGTTATTATTTATTAGTATTAAAATTTCAAATGAAGATATGTGTATCAATTTACTGTGCTCTTACCAAAATCGTGGGATAGTGTAGTTGTGGATATAGCTAGTAATAAAACTACCTTGAGTTTCGATGATGTTGTCTTATCCTTGTTGTCAGAGGAGATGAGATGGAAGAAAATGGAGGGAGAGAGCACATATGCATTATTTGCAAGAGGACGCTCCCGGGATAGAAATATATCTAAGTCATCAAGTGGGAGATCTAAGTCTAAGGGTAGATCTCAATCTCCCATAAAATTTGTAAAGGTATGTTGGAGATGTGGAAAACAAGGGCACTTCAAGAAGCAATGTTTATCCAAAAAAAATGAGAAAGTGAAGGGATCTGAAGGTGCTCCCTCTATAGAAAAAAATACCTCCAGTGAAGAAAGAGGGTATTTGTACTTGGATTCTTCAAGAACACATGCAAATCATGAGGCATGGTTGGTTGACTTGGGTGCATCCTTTTATATAACTCCACACAGGGAGTGGTTCTATGAATATAAAAGGTATGATGGAGGTAATGTTTTCCTAGGTGATGACTCGACAACCATAATCATAGGACGAGGAAAAGTAAAGATGAGGCTTATAGATGGGAGGATTAGAACACATCCTGGTGTTCTACACATCCCAGGATTGGCTAGAAATTTGATTTCTGTAAGAAAAATGAGTGATGCAAGGATTAAAACGGTATTTTAAAAATAAACTTGCAGGATGGTTCAAGGAGCAATGGTGTTGCTAAAGAGAGTTTGGATTGGAACTCTATATAAGATTCAAGGAAGAACTATTAGTAATGGGTGTAATAGTTCCATTGTTCCTGATATTGGAGGTAAAGAAGAAACAAATCCTACAGTCTCTAAAGAAAAGGTTCTGTTGTGACATCAAATATTAGGTCATATTGGAGAGAAAGGTCTTTGAATGCTACATGGTAAAGGTATGGTTGAAGGTTTGTCTAACTTCTCTCTAGATTTTTATTTTTGTGAACATTGTGTATATGGGAAGCATAATCAGTTAAGATTCCCTTATGGTGCAACGAGGGAATAAGAAATTTTATAGGTAGTGCACAATTATGTGTTTGGACATGTTTCGGTTCCATCATTGGGAAAATATCTTTACTATGTCTCTTTTATAGATGAATTCTCAAGGAATACTTGGATATATTTCCTGAGGAATAAATCTAAAGTCTTTGATAGGTTTAAAGAGTTTAAGGCTCTTGTTGAGAATCATACAAAGAAAATAATTAAGTTGTCGAGGACACATAATGGTGGAGAGTTCTACGAGAATGAATTTGAAGAATTCTGTAAGAAGTGTGATATAGAAAGACATAATACTACTCCATATACACCTTAATAGAATGGAGTTGCAGAAAGGATGAACGAGACTTTGATGGAAAAAAAAGGTGCATGCTCAATGGTGCCAGGTGTGGGAAATAATTCTAGGCATAGGTAGTGAGTATTGCATGTTACCTGGTCAACAAATCACCCTCATCAATAATGGATGACAAGAGACCACAAGAGGTATGGACTAGTAAAAAACATTCTCTCACACATCTCAAGGTATTTGGTTGTGAGGAATATGTTTATGTTCCAAAGGAAAATAGGAGTAAGCTAGATAAGAAGGATGAAAACTATATCTTTATTGGGTACAAAGATGGTCTCAAAGGTTACAAGATTTGGAACCCATAAACTAAGAAGGTTGTGTATAGACGAGATGTGGTACTTAGAGAAATGAAGGATGTTGTCAAACGGGAAGTCCTACCAAGTAGGGAAGAACTAGAGAAAATAGAGTTTTAGCTAAAGGATGATGAATCAGACTCTAGAGAAGAACACGAATCAAAATAAGAATATCCTTATACTCTATTATTGAGGAGATCGGTGTGCGAAAAAAGGATACGAGAAAGGTATACTCCAGTTGATTTCGATTCAAAGTTTTCTTTGTCTATTGCTAATGATGATCCTAAAATTGTTAGGGAGGTAGTGGATTCATAGGATGGAAAACTATGGAAAAAGGCCATGGTTGAAGAAATGGCAACCTTAGATAAGAATGAGGCTTGGGATCTAGTGGAGTTGTCAAATGGAAGAAATCCCATTGGCAACAAATGGGTATTTAAAAAGAATCTGGATGCAGAAGGAAAAGTGGACGAATAAAATCTTGGTTAGTAGAAAAGGGTTATTCCTAGGTTGAGGGAATTGATTTTGGTGATATTTTTTCTGTTATTTCCAAGTTAACTTCTATTATATTTATGTTATTTGTTGTTGTTGCATTTGATTTTGAATTACAATAGATGGATGTGAATACAACATTCCTACATGGGGATATGGAAGAATAAATCTACATGAAGCAACTAGAAGGCCTTTTTGTGAAGAGAAAGAAGGAGTTGGTATGCAAGCTGAAAAAGTCCATGTATGGTTTAAAACAATCACCAAGGTTGTGATATAAAAAACTTGATACTTATATGTTGGGACTTGACTTCACAAGAAGCAATGAGGATCACTGTGTGTATTTTAAATTAATTGGTGATCATTTTATTTTTTTTGGTCTTGCATGTGGATGACATGCTCTAATAGGAAACAATAAGGAGATTATCCAGTATGTGAAAAATCAGTTGTCCTCTAAATTTGACATGAAGAATCTTGGTGCTGCAAATTAAAAGAGATAGGAAAAACAAGAAACTCTGGTTATATTAGAGAAAATATGTTGAGACAATATTGTAGAGGTTTAATATGTAGGAATTAAAATGGGTTAGGTTCCCTATTCCTGTAGGTGTAAATATATCTGCGGATCAGTGTCCCAAGACACAAGATTAAGAGGAGGAAATGCTTCATGTTCTAGGATGATTTTACGGGCTAAATTTCACTCATGGGATAATTTTTCATGTGTTTTCCCAAAAACAGATTCGTTATTCTAAAAATGATTCACCCAAATTCTATAGGATAAAATTATTTTACCTTAAAAATTGCCAAAACATTTATACAAACTATATAAAATCCTTAGAAATTTGAATATTTTTACAAAAATATCTCCAACACTTTATAGTTGGCATATAAAGGATTAGTAAGACTTGTCAAGTTTTCTACATTTTAAAATAAATTTCCATAAAATAATCTTTGCTCATGTTCCATATGTGAGTGCGGTTAGCAGTTTGATGTACAAAATGGTTTGTACTAGACTAGACATTGCACATGCAGTGAGAATTTTGAGCAGATATATGTCAAAACCAGGGAAGGAGCATTGAAAAATAGTAAAGAGCGTTTTTAGGTATTTTCGTGGAATTGCTAAGATATGTATTGTGATACCAAGGAAAACCATAATTGGACATAGTGTTGGACATACATGGATTTTTGGATGCAGACTAGGCCGAAGATCTGGATTGTAGGAGATCTATAAGAGAGTATGTGCTTAACTTGTTTGGAGGAGAAATCAGTTGGATAAGCAAAAGACAGTCTATAGTGGCACTTTTAACTACAAAAGTTGAATACATGGAAGCCAATCATGCAATAAAGGAAGCATTATGGTTACAAATATTGTGTTCAGGTATTGGGTTGGTACAACAAGTTGTAAGGATAGATTGTGAAAATTAGAGTGCAATTTTTATGAAGAATAACCTGACTTATCATTCAAAGACAAAGCATATTGATGTTCAATATCACTTTGTGAGAGACATGGTTGAAGAAAAAAAAGTGTTGTTGAAGAAGGTGGACACTTTGTAGAGTGTTCTAGATTCATTACAAAATCTGTGAGCACTGAGAAGTTCTCTTGGTGTAGAGGATCTATGGTAATTGTTTCCCTCGATTGTTGACTATGTAGCCTTGTAACCCCATGTATGCAAAGAAAAAAACAAGTGGGAGAATGTTGGGTTTGTGTTATATTATTTACATGGAAAGAGTTAGTGTCTACATTGCATCGGGTGTGCAGGGGGGTTGAAAAAGGGGGGGGGGAGCTTTCATCTGTGGGGGTTCTAGAGAAGCACCTCCCAAAAACAAATCCTCAATTATCATGTCCATTTTTGTTGGTCCTCGATTTTTATGTCCATTTATGAGCATTTTTTTGGCACATGTTTTTTTGCCAATGGTTTTCTATTTATAGTTAAGTAATTAGGATTGTTTACTAATCCATGTCATTGGATTAGGGTTTTGGATGCCGCTGGATCCTATATGTATATTGTATTGTAAACAATGTATGACGTGAATGAATATAGAATATGTTGGTTTTCTCGGTTTGGGTTTCCAGGGGAAAAATATCTGTGTAATGTGTGAATTTTCCATTGTATTTTTGATGTTATTTTATTGAAAATATGTTTGCAATAAATTATTGTACAACGTCAAAATATACAATTATGTTATTGGGTTTTTCCCCCATGACTTTGATTCATGTCACAACAGAGATTAACCAAGTTAAAGACATAACCCTAACACACACACAATACTCGTAATGAAATAACTACTTATCAGAGAGGGAAGAAATGTTCACACCTTTTATCCTTACATTCAGTGTCATTGCCCGCTCTCGACCTTGGTACTTCTCTTGACTCCTATTTGAGTTAACCTACAAAAGAAGATCAAGGAAGTATTGTAACAAGGTAGCATAAAATCATACAAGTAACTGATAGATAGATTCAAATATGGAGAGTAATTGGACATACATAAACAAATTGAATCAATACTACAATGGGATGGGGAAAATATAACTCTTTATTAACAATGGAAAAAGAATTCATTACAACCTGACTCCAACCATCGACACTGCCTCGAAGCCAACCACCAAGGTTCCTCCAAAAGGTTCTTCATGCATCACTCAACAAGATTTACCTTCCTTGGATGAACCAATAAGGATAGGAACACATCTTATGTCCATATAATGGGAACAAGGGTTCTAGTTCATAAGCATGATACTTAGAGGATGAAGGGGAATAGGGATACTTGTAATTTCATCAACAAAACTTTACACCTAGGTTGTCCTCCTCATACATTTCACCAAAGGTTACTTTATACCATCCTCAATAAGTTAAGGAGGTTGAATTCCATTTGGTACGAGCTTAGGGAGGTTGGGAAACAAACCCAACCAAAAAGCTCACCCAAAAATGTGGAATTATTTTATTTTTCACATTTTTTTAGGGCATCTGCAGGTTGTACACTAGTAAGGCACAAATTTTCGTGTGTTGCACCAAGGTGACCCATAGATATAAGAAAAAACATTTTTTTTTAAGTGGATTTTATTAGGAAAGTTGGTAATTAAACTTGCAAGTAAGGGGCAAGGAGTAAGCCATATCACAATGCAAATGGTGTGCAAAATTGTGGTATAACACATGGCTAGTTTACCAATAGTCTATTTCTTGTAGCAGTAATACCAATCTTGTAAGTAGTAATTAATGGTTTGTTTCTTCTTTTTATGTTATGAACACATTATATTTATCCTAATTTAGTATATTTTATTTGTTGAACATGATTACTATGGAATTATGCATTTTCTTTAGTAATTTCTGAATTTCGGTATAGTTTCCTATAGAAATACATAGTTTCCTACAACATAGTTTCCCTCTTTGCTTCACTTAATTTTTAATATTGGGTATGCATCAAAAGGAATGTATTGGACCATGAATTACTTTATTTTAATTTCATAAGGGATTAACTTGATTTCCTTTTATTTAAATCATCTTATGCAATAAAATAAATTATAAGTAGGATTTTCTTTGCTTTCCTTCAACTCACATTTATAATTGCAAATTGACTTTTTTAACACAATTGTATCTTGATTTTGACCCAACAAATCATATTATCTCACCTGGATTTGCATATTTACATTCTACCTTATAGAGACTTGTACCCAAACTTTCCACTACCAGGATAAGTGGGGATTGATCACTAAGTTGCTTGGTCCTCTAAATTGTGTTTTGTAGTAGTTTCAACTTTCCTTGCACTTGAATCTCAAGTTTTGTCTTTGTGATTGTTAAGTAGTTGTTAGGTTTTGTTTTGTATTACTGATGGATTTGAAATGGTCCTTGGATGAAATGGTCTCTCCCAATATATATATGTGTGTGGAGGGTTTTCATACATGGTGCACAATAGATCTCAAGTTTGTATGAACCCTAGGTTGACATTTAAAGTATTAAGCTGAGGAGTACAACATTATTTCTACTATTCCAATATTTGTAGCTTTACATTCTACCTCTTGTATACTGGTACCCCAACTTTCCACTCTCACGATAAGTGGATATTTGTCGCTAAATTTCTTGCTTCTCTCAATTCTTGTTTGTAGTAATTTACATCCTTTCTTGCACTTGAATCTTAGATTTTTTCTTTGTGGTTGTTAAGTAGTTGTTATCTTTTTCTCTCCCTCACTAAATAATTTGAAGTGTTCCTTGGATGAAATAGTCTCTCCCCATAGATATATGCATGTGTAGGGTCCGCATACATAGTGCATAGTACCTCTCAAGTTTGTATGAACCCCAAGTTTACATTTAAAGTATTAAATTGAGGAGTACAACATTATTGTTTCTATTCTAGGGCATATCACAACCATAAATTATTGTTTCCCTTGAACATGGAACTTGTTTGTGTTGTCATCTTATAGATGGGATTTAGATTGCATTAGGACTTGTGCCATCATTATGAGTTATATACTCCTATGTCTGGTTATTCTTCTAGTCACCATGGAGAGTGATTAAATACCTCCTACATTGTTGCATTATGTTAGTTGGAAATTGTGAGTAAGTGATGCCCAATTAATTATTTTTTCATGCTATATGTTCAAGGGATGTTGAGCCTAAGTTAGCCATTCTATAGAATTTTTGACCTTTCATGTTGGTCATCCCTATGTCTATTTGTATTTGTTGGATTCTTCCTTCAACAAATATACCAGTTATTGTTTCATGTTATCTGATGTGGGATACATTAAGGCCCTCATTTTGATATATTTCCTCCTATCGATGCTAGATAATTATCTAGGAAGTGGATATAGAAACCTAGATAATACCTTGGGACTTGAAGACATCATTGACAAGTTTCCTCATGATTGACAATCAATGTTTACACATTTAACCCTTGATTGATCGATTCTACAAGTGTTCCAAAACAAATCTTCTATTCACACTCGCTAGATTATACTATGTACCTTGGGGTCCATTTTCATTTTTGGTGGGTGCCAGTGGGAAAATCCACCTATAACTATACCAAGGTTTAAAGTATAGACAAAGAAAATGAATCCCTAAAAGTCAATCTAGTTTCTACACTACCCCAAACATGCCAAAATAGGTGAAGAGAAAGAAGTGGAAGAGAATATCAGTAACCGTAACTTTTATCCAACATTTGGTGATGATATCCTTAAGCTTTGTAGCTCCAAAGGCTACAAGTATCCTCCCAAAGCTGACATGAATCCAAGATTAGGTAAACAATGCTACAATCATGTTATTTCTATTCATAAATTAGGGTTAGATATCGATTGTCATGTATAAATCAAATAAAATACATAAAAAATCATCATTTGGGTCAGGGAAAAGAGATTCATTTATTCATTAATCAAAGATTGAAACTTACAATCCTTCCAGGCCGATGCTCCGTGAACTTGGTCCGGGCTCCTCTTAACAATGCTCCAAGTGCACCTTCAATAAGCCTCTTCTCACAATCTACTAATGAACTCAAGGGAAGGGAATGGATTGAATGGAAGAAAAGGGGTTGGAGAGGGAATGCTGAGGCAATAACTCACAAAAGGTTGCAAATGTTAAAGTTTTTAAATATAAAATATTAATCATTTCAATAAAAAAATACATATTTTCCTTTATTTATTTTGTATTTTTTAAAAGTTATATTTAGTAAATTTAAGTGCCCAGTGACTCAAAAGTAATTCTAGATTTATTGGCCTAAAGCTATTCTTATCAGTGTTTTCACACCAAAATAGTAGCCTTGACTTTAAAAGCCATAAAAGATGCATGTTCAAAGATTACATAATGCTAGTATACCACTATTTTATTTTTTTTAAATCTAATTATTATGGTTGATTTGGTTGTCTAATCCATTTATGCCATGCTTAAATCTTATGACATGACATCAGATCATGTTGGATGACAAATATCAATATCAATGTAGGTTAAGTGTTTTTCATAGATAATTAAATTTTAATAGATTTTAGTAATCAAATCTTTGTAAAAAGAAATCTCTTTATTTCATAAACAAGAAAATTTTATATACTAATTTGATGTTTAGTGTTTAATTTGAAATAACTTTAAAATTAAAATATTAGTAGTAGAAAAAGAATTTTAAATGCTATTTATAAACACAAAAAAAATAGAAAAAACAAAATTATAGCAAATAAATATATAAATATATAGTAAATTTTAACAATTATTTAAAATAGCTTACATAGTTTACTAAATTTAAAAAAAAATAATTAAATTCTTATATAAAAATATTTTAAAATATATATAACTTTTTGAATATTTTATTTATTTATTTTTATATATTATATGATCTTATAACTTAATTTTCTGAGTATTCTTTTAATATTTTTATATATTCTTTATGAGTTAGAGAATATATACAAGTATTGTATTTTATAATCAATTTAGAATTAAAAAAAATAGTTTCTTAATTAAAGTGTGGAGATACAATTTAAGAGTATAATTATGGAAAATCTAAACCATTTAAAAATAAATCATTGTAAAAATATTAACCATGATACACACATCATTTAATCATGATAAAAATTATAACCATGTTTTTGAAAAATGTAAATAAAAATTTATATTAATAAGTTGTTATGTATTACCCATAGATGTAGGACAATTGGTGAAGTATGTATTGTTAATTCTGTTCAAAATCCTTTATTTATCTAGTATCACAAGAGTAAGTGTCAAATTAATTGTTGATCAAGAGTAAGTGTCCACTTCACCCTAGGTGACGTCAGCATACCACGTCACTCTGGACTAATCGCCTTCCAAGTCGTTCGATCTTACCGTCACGGTCTGTCCACGTAACCCTTGGATCTACGACCTTCTTTACTTTGTAGCTTCAGCCTTCGGGGATTTCGGATTTATGACCACTCCACCCTCTCGAAGTAGGACTTCGTTGAAGTACCGTACATGGGTCCCTCCTCTAGATGATCAAATGGTTAAGAGGGGTTCTTAACGAAGTCCCCAATCCCACAACTCTCCTCACTTTGTAGCTTCGACATTTTGGGATTTTGATGCTATATCATCTCTACTCTCCGGAAGCGGGGCTTCGTCGAAGTTACCTTGGTGTAGATCCAACGAATAAGGGGACTCCCAAATCCTAAAACTGAAAAAAATAACCAGTCTGAGATAACATAAACATAGTTATGTCCAGAGTTTTTAAAACCAGTTATGTCAAGAGTTTTAAAACCATGACAACAAATGGATATTTAATGTCGCAGGTTCTTTCTTTCGAACCCAATGCCGAAGTACCTGCCACGCCAGGCCAGGATCTCACGGCGTTGGCGTGGGCCGTCTTGCTGACAATCACCCCATCTGGGAAATATTATTTAAGTTTGAGAAACAATCTTATTTGAATTATTATTTTTTAAAGGATATATTGTGAATATTTGAGTAATTAATTTTATTATTCCTGATAAAATAAGGAGATAAATGTTATAGATGAAAATATGGGAATGGGAATGGGGTTTGATGAAAATATTCATTAAAATTTTCAATTCGAGGTGATCCTATGCATTATTAACTTCATGTCATATAAATATATGTGGAAGGGTATGCAAAAAGATACCTCCTCTAGTATGAAAATAAACAGATTTAAGTAGGAATGATGGAGTCTTGGTTTGAGGTTGTGATTAATGATCGGTATTCATTGTTGTTAGTTAAAGAGGATTTAAAACTAAAATCTGATCCAAAATTTTGTATTCTCCAAATTTTGGATTAGATAAAAGAATTTTTCCCTTATACGTTTTCTCCACTTTTTTTCGGACTTAACTATCTGGGATATCAATTAAAATTAGATTCCTACAAGCTTTTGGATTGGAATTGGCTTCTCTTTAAAGTGGAAAAAAGGATTGGGCACTGGTATACTAGATGGCTTACTAAAAGTTGTTCTTAAAGGACAAGTTGTTTACTGGATGGCTCTTGCTACCATTCCAACCTCGGTCCTCTCAAAGCTTCGGAAGATGTTTTTCAATTTTTTCTGGTCGAGTTGCTTGAAACATCAGCGACAACACCTCTGTGGATGGCAGCTTCTGGCAAAACCAAAGCAAAAAGGAGGTTGGGGGCTTCAAAACCTTTTTTTCTTCAGTCAAGCACTAGCAGCCAACTCACTTTGGTGTGCTCTGTTTCTCCCTGGCATCTGACATTCAGTTATTATTGACAAATATCTTTGTCATCATTCTGTCAGTGGTTGGCTCACTTCAGAGGAGGCTATTCCTAGAATGGATTCTTTCTTCTGGAGAAATATCATTAAATCAAAAACTCTTATCACTCGTTGGCTTTCCTGGTGCCCAGGTTCGGGACATGATATCTCCATTGGCCAAGATCGCATCCTCGGCTTGGACGCAACAACCCTCTTATCACAACAACTTATAGAGCGTCTTCACTCTAGGAACATTTGGTATTTGTACCAAATGCGGGTCACACCTTTTTCGGAATATCTACCTGACAGATGGATCACTAGCAATGCCCTAGGAGAGATGTAAAATTTCTGGAAAATCAACTCTAGAACAAATCTGAAAATCAGCAAATGGACAGTCAAAATCCATTGCTGCCCAGTTCTGAAAACACAGAAAATTCAGGACAGCCAATACCTCAACCTGCTCTTCCAAGATTGTAGGTACAAGGACAACCTAAAAATTCTCAGGATAACTCAACTTCAAGCAGAGACTCATCCTCTGAACTTCAAAATCAGAGAACTCGAAATTTGAGAGAAATCCATCAACAGTTGGATGACATTGAACAACACAATTTTTTTTCATTAATGTCATGTCAACCTACATCTTTTAAAGAAACAACTAAGGAGCCACATTGGGTTCAAGCCATGAACCAAGAGATTGAATCCATTGAGAAGAACAAGACATGGGATCTTGTTGATTTTCCTAGACACAAGAAGATTATTGGTGTCAAGTGGGTCTACAAAACTAAACTCAATGAAAAAGGGAAGATTGAAAAACACAAGGTAAGACTTGTTGCCAAAGGATTCTCACAAAAACCAGGTACTGATTATGGTGAAAATTTTGCTCCAATAGCAAGAATAGACACTGTAAGGACTCTATTGGCCATAGTAGCCCAACACAAATGTCAAGTATACCAGATGGATGTCGAGTCAGCTTTCCTAAATGGTTTCTTAGAAGAATAAGTTTATGTCGATCAACCACCTGTATTTGAAGTCCAAGAGTCGCCAGCCAAAGTATATTGGTTGAAGAAAGCCTTGTATGGATTAAAGCAAGCCCAAGAGCTTGGTACAACATAATTGACACTTACCTGATCAAAAGTGGTTTCAGCAGAAGCCAAAATGAGCCAACTCTTTACACCAAAACAGATCAACATGGTAAAATTTTGATTGTATGTTTATATGTTGATGACATGATATATACTGGAAATCTTGAATTAACCAATTTTAAACATGCCATGCAATCTGAGTTTGAGATGACAGATCTTGGAATAATGAACCATTTTTTGGGGATTGAGGTTGATCAATCAACCAAAGGAATTTTTGTCTGTTAGAAAAAGTATGCAGCAAACATCATCAAAAGATTCTGCATGGAAGAATGCAATCCAACAGAAACCCCTATACCCCTAGGCACAAAATTGAGCAATAAATATGAAGGCTCTACAGTGGACCCTACCCTGTACAAAATTTTAGTAGGCAGTTTGTTGTATCTTATAGAAACTAGGCCTACTATTATGTATGCAACCGACCTTGTTTCTAGATACATGGAATCCCCCAAAGATTCTCACTGGAAGATGGTGAAATGGATTCTAAGATATGTTGCAGAAACTCTCAATTTTGTCTTATGGTACACTCAATCTGATGATAATCATCCCTCTGGTTACACAGACAGTGATTTTGTAGGCAACCTAGATGACAGGAAAAGAACCTCAGGACATGTTTTTCACCTGGGCATGAACCTGATTTCATGGGCATCAAAGAAGCAACCAATTCTATCAATATCTTTTGTAGAGGTAGAGTATGTCACTGCTACCTTAGCTTCCTGTCAAGCTGCGTGGCTGAGAAGAATATTGAAAGATATGTCACATATAGAAAATGATCCAACTCCTATCTTCTGTGACAACACCTCAGCAATTGCTCTATCCAAAAATCATGTGTTTCACAAGAAAAGCAAACACATTGACACTCGCTTTCACTTCATCCACGAGCTAGTCAATAATGGTGATATTGCACTTCAATTATGTGGCTCTCGAGTTCAGCTCACAGATATCTTCACAAGGCCACTGGGAAAATCTGTTTCTAATTTTTAGAGACAACACTTGGGCATCATCAGTGCTGATGTTTGTAACTGTTGAGTTTAAGAGGGAGTGTTAAATATAATGTAACCTCAATAGTCTGACTATACACTGCTAGCTATCCTGGGTAGCTGTACTATCATTTCTTGATTTGCTTGAGCCTATTTAGCTCAGCTAGTTTCCCTTTTCTATTGTACTCTTTTTCTTGCATTTCGTACTCTTTTCCTAATATACCTAATCTACTGAATACTATTTCTACTCTTCTCTTTCTCTGTATTCTCTACTTCTCATTTTATCATCCTCAACACAGAATTAGCATGTGAATGGGACTTTTTTTGTTCAAAACTCACCCAATCGGGCATCCATCTAACAAATATGATCGATCAGTTATATTGGATGGTTGGTGACCGCATAGGTAGGATCTCTGTCCAAAATTTATACATTGCAATTGCTAATTTGACTTGGCTTACAAACGTTCAAGGATGGAGGAAAAAGATTTGGACCTAGCACATCCCTCCAAATATCAAATTCTTCACCTGGTTGCTGACAGAATACAAACTCAACACCTAGGACATACTCTCAAAAAAGGGATGGTCGGGGCCCAACTACTTTCAAATCTGCAAATTTGATTTGGAATCAACGGACCTTCTCTTTATAAACTACCCATTTACTAAACAGGTATGGGGAAAGATTTCCTTGCTTTTAAAATTTCAATTTGTTTGGGATGGGATCTCACTCCCATATTGCTTTGAAAGTTGGGCACAAACAGAAAAAAAAATCATGCATCTTCCTTCTCTTATTTGCTGGGCTATTTGGCTCGAAAGGAACAATATGATTTTCGAAAATGGGACCTCTTGTGTCAGTGCTATAGCTTATTAAGCCCTTGGTATCCACAATGCTTGGAATGAAGCAATTGGAATCAAACCTCTAAAATATATTTCGTTGAAGTTTCCTACCTTAGAAGGCACACATTTTGGTTGGTTCGATGGTGCAATGCACTCAGATGGATCTCAGAGTGGAGTGGGTGGGGTGATCAAAACCATACAAAATACTTTTTACAATTGGACTTTCAATTGTGGCCCAGACACCAATACCAGGCAAGAACTTTTGGGTGCTTGGCCACTTTCTTCCTGGCTTCCAGACTTCATTTTGACGAACAACAAATCCTAGGGGACTCCAGAATCGTCATCGATTGGTTAAAAAATAGGGGATATCTTCACACAATCTCGCTCTTGTCTTGGAAGGACATAATTAGATTGATAGAACCCACTTTCAAAAAGATCATTTACATTCACATATTTTGAGAGCTGAACAACGCTGTTGATCAACTTTCAAAGACATTGCTCAACAAAAAATTGGGAATCCTCACCTACAACTTATGGATAGATGGCCATGAGGAACCTTCCCACTTCTTAACTATCTTTTAATTTCTGTTTTTGTCATCCTTCCTTTGTGGGATTGTTGTTTATGAAAGCTAGAAGTCCAAACATTTGTCATAAAAAAATTTACTTCTTTGTAATTTCCATCTCTGTATTTGCCTCCCCATCTGATTTTCTAAGAACACTCTTCTTTAGGATAGATTATTTCTAGATCTTATTGGCTGAAAGACTTAATTTGATGAAATTCCTTGCTTTCACTCACTTTAAACTATCAGCGGATCCCTCATAGCAAATTTTTGTAATTTTTTGATCTGAAAACAAATTATATCAATATATAATTGAGAAATTTTCCATTTGGAAAATAAAAATAAAAAATGTGCTCATGTAAAAACGTGACTGAGCCATATGTTTTTAATTTCATATTTTTTTTAGAAAAACTAATTTAATTCTTCCTGTTTAAATTGCAACATACTTACTTAATATGGATCTTGGAGAACATACAAACTCACATCATCATAGGACGGAACAACAAACCCCAACCCACAATAGAAAAACATAAACATGGAAATTGATGCAGGTTTAAGGTCTCTTAGAACCTTTGTTCAAGACTTATGGAATACAAGAGAGTCATCATGATTGGCACTAATTAGTTCAGTAGACACTGTTGTATCTACCATTTTGAATGCCGAAGGACAATTAACTAACATTTCTGATTATAGGGATAGAATGTATGAATTTTACAAACCAGGGCTAGATAAAAACCAAATTAGAGACCTAAACATTTCAAAACAGTAATTGATTACATTGTTCATTGATCTGAGAACCAGAGTACAACCACTAGTCATAAAGAGCTACATTTGTATGCATTGGTGCATCTATCGATCATTTTTAGATAATTGGATGGTTAGGTGGTTTATGTTTTTTTACAAACCTCCCCGCAATAATAGGGAGGTGCCTCTATATTTCCTCAAAAAATAATGGGTAGATACATTGGTGAATTTTAGTTGGTGGGTCATGGGTCCAAATAGGACAAGAAAAATGCTAGGTGTGACCCATTTCTATGTCCTTGTCCTCCTAGGTGAAGGCCTAATCCCCCTTTGCAACATTCTCCCATCGCAGAAAGCATCGACAAGATACAAACATCCATATCCACCTTGACTTGGAGCCTGGTGCGGCACAACACTTTTATATCATTATCTCGCCAGGAGCTACCTATAGGTGATGTTGGGGGAGGAGTTGGTACTTCAAGCCCTACAATAGAATTTATCTAGGAGAGGGCACATGGATAGACTAGGTATTCATGTTATCCTCACATATGCTTGAGTTGCAGGAAGACTTGTTATGGGATGTTAGAAGCCATTAGACATGAGAATTTCATGGATGAGGTTAGTATGTTGACCATCTCTATGTTCTTCATCAATTATATATATATATATATATATATATATATATATATATATATATATATATATATATATAATTTATTGTGTATTTTTTCTATTGGTAATTATATGGTGTTTTCATTTTCTATGATGGGATATAAGACACTTGAAGCCAACATATACTTCAATGTCATTTTCCACCACCAATGAAATAGTAGCATCATCCTGCTCGTTTGGTGTACCACATACTGAGGTATGTGGTAGATTTGATAAATTCACGATAGTGCTTTGCTTAATCTCCAGAAACCCCATTGATCTTATACTATTATGCTACATATGTAAGATAGTTGTTGTATTTCTAGAAGTTGTTTTTGAGAAATTAAATGTACTTTTTTTGTGTTTATATTGGTTGCAGTATGAACCATGTCCACCTGGGATGTACATATTTGCTCCTTCATAGGTATCATGTGTCAAGTTAAATATTGTTTAAATGTGAAATTTGTTATATTGTTTTTGTTGATTTGTACTTTTTGGTACTAATAAAAATATTATAAATGTATATGCAGGTTGGTTCATTGAATTCTAGGTCATTCGTATCACTACCATCCCATTCACTAGAACTGAGATTCCACTTATCATTTTTCCTTGGCTATAGGGAAAATCCAGTCCTTGACCAACATGTCCTAGCTCTTGGGATACCACTTTTCTCCCTAAGGGTTCTTCCATCCTTTTACAACCCATGTGATTTTATCATTGCCCACCCCCACCACCTTTTCCATCCCATCCATCCATAGTGGTTGCACCCATAAGACATGCACCAATAATCCTTGTTTCAAACCAAACCATTTCATCCATTATTGTGGCACCACTTCATTATCATGCATCCCCCTATCCATCATCTAATGTGGATACCATAATTGATGTGACAACAAATTTTCCCTTGGAGTAGCTTGTACAACTGAGTTCTCCAAATGCTAGTGACTTTGTATTTTTGCCTAAGTTATTCATGGTGAAATCATTCATTGATGAAATTTTAATGTATCATGAATGGAATTGATGTATGTATTTTTGTTTAAATTTCATGCTTTGATTCTTGTAATTTCTACAAGGTGGCATAACTAAGAGATTAGGGTTGTAGAGGAGGGAAAAAACCTTGCTACTCATAGTATCCTCTATGGTGAGTTTTCTTAGCTTGAATTATAAAGTATCATTTTGTAATTTTGTTTATTAACTATAGAAAAAGACTTATAAGAATGGTGTCTAGTCTCCATAGAGATGAACCATACCTAGACACAATACAACTTGAGCTCATGACCACTTTGAGTAAGAGGAGAAAGATTAGCTTTTGGCATTTGCCTGATAGTTATTAGGGTAGCAGTGGTCAATGCATTCCATCTTGTATGTGGAACCATATGCCATTCTTCCATGTTTGATCATTTGGTTCCATTTTGTATATTGGGAACGATGTGCCATTTTGTAAAAAATGTAAAGTTGAGATGATTTTGAATACAAACACACACACACACACACACACACACACACACACACATTTCATGGCACATGTGTAACAAACCCAACCCTAAGTACCCTTTCTAGGGATGAGGCATAATAAAATTTCTTACTTGAATCATATTGAATCATCTCTCCGAGATGATTCATCCTCTTTTACTCGCCCTTAGCTTTCTAACGACTGTTACTAGGCTTTAATCCAACCTCTGGCTTACAATTTATGGCTTCCCGAAGTCCTTTAGGAGTTCATTGGTTGAGGGCCACATGGCGCCCACGTGGATCCATCTCATTCATATAATTTCCAGGTTCTTAACTCCCATAGGGAAGCTCCATCCATAATCCAAACCCACAATGAGACATAATCCTCATCTAACATACAAGATAGAGGAGAATTCGACGTTCAATGCTTTGGCACTGAATGCCCCCCTTTTTTTTTGCATGCATGTCCTCCAAAGTCCTAGATATTGAACTCCTGAAGGATCCCACAATATCTCCACATGGATTCAGTGTTTTGGCCTTTCACCTTTCCCATGACACTACATCAAAAACCATAGAGTCCCGAACTCCCGAAGGGTCCACTCTCACATGGGGTGACGTACTAGATGCGATGAAAATACAGGTGGGTCCCGAATACTCCTCCTGCCATATGGACCAAATAGGTGATTTTCTGAGATGACATGTGGCAAGGAAGAGAAGACACATGGCCCTTACAATGGGTGATATAGGTCATGTCTTAATCGGAATGTAGGGTCGGTGAAATGTATGGATCCATGTGACATGTGGCACGTCAAACATGGCTCCACTTCACCCTGGGTGACGTCAGCATACCACGTCACTCTGGACTAATCGCCTTCCAATTCGTTCGATCTTACCGTCACGGTGTGTCCATGTAACCCTTGGATCTACGACCTTCGTTACTTTGTAGCTCTAGCCTTCGGGGATTTCAGATTTATGACCACTCCACCCTCTCGAAGTAGGACTTCATTGAAGTACCGTACATGGGTCCCTCCTCTAGATGATCAAATGGTTAAGAGGGGTTCTTAATGAAGTCCCCAATCCCACAACTCTCCTCACTTTGTAGCTTCGACATTTTGGGAGTTTGATGCTATATCATCTCTACTCTTCGGAAGCGGGGCTTCGTCGAAGTTGCCTTGGTGTAGATCCAACAAATAATGGGACTCCCAAATACTCTCGAATTGATGGTTCACGTTACTTCGCTATGGGTGATTGGGTCCATATTTAATGGTGGGGTAGGTCCATCTTCCATGGCTAGGGAGACCACTAGGCATCAGTCAACCTTTTGGGTAAGCGTAGCCCTTAGTTTCCTTTGACCGGTTTATAAATGGTATGGTCAACACACTTCGGAGCTCCGAATTCCTAGAGTTCTGAAGCCAGAAAGGCTTAGCTCCTTTCCGGCCTAGCGTAGGGTTCCGAGACCTTGGTCACATGGGTCCTTCAAAACTATCTTGTGTTACGCAAAAATATTTTTGTCGTGAATTAGCTAAGGATATGGGCATGAGCCCTTAGTCATATAGTGAGGAGTCTGAAGGAGGCACCCTCCTCCCATAGGGTATCAACTTGGAATTCCAATGAGGGTATATTTTAGTGACCGATAGGACTTAAACATTACAATAAATCCTACCCCCTCCCTCTTGTCGGCTTACATTCCATGACTCTTTAACTCCTAAAATGAGGAAAGTAGAAGACCATTCATAAAAATGAGTTCACAGGGAGATAATAAATACATCTATATTAATCATTGAAAACATAACTAATTCATAGACAGATAAATATATGTATTCAACCATCATTTCCATTTCAATACACAGAGTATGAAGATACTTATTAGAAAACTAGAGTTTTTGAAGTGACTACTGAAAGGGGTGCCTATTTCCACCCAACCATAGGCACAACCACTCCTAACAAATTTATCACTGGCCAACCCCGAGCTAGACCATGATGGTTTGAGAGACACTCTTTCTTCTTGCTCAATGACACTAAGGAATGAATGTTACTCTCCTCCTCCCACAAGATCTTGGCCACTGGTTTTCTATATACTAAGCAATGAGGTCTACATGAGTACTTCCACAGTCACTCGTCAACCTCATTTATCAAATTGTAATGAAAACCTTGTCCATGGCTTCTTACATCCATAACAAGCCTATTACCTAGTTCTTCCTCGAACCAAATATACATAACCACTCTTTTTCTCTTCTTGAGATTTATCTTCTGACTCTTTTCTCTTCATAGATCTTCTTTCTCGCTCTCTGTCTCTGCCCACAAAATCACCTATTTATTTCCTTCCTCAGCAAGGTTGTGTGGGTCTAAATCCCTAACTTGTGGTCAGGTCTAGAAGTCTTGCAGATGAGTACTCTACCCCATGTCCTCATTAAATCTTGAGGAGGACTCTTCCAGCTACCACTTTGACTGGTAATTCATTTATGGCCTAGAGACTTGTTCTAGGTCTGAGCCATTAATTCCAGTAAGGTACTGGTTTGGGAGCTTATAATAAGATTAATTACAAATGAGATAGTGAATGCCAATTTTGAAGAGAAAACAATAGACATTGATAAAACCTAGGGAAATTAGGTCAACTTTCTTTTTTAACATTAAGATATTCCATCTCATTAATAGTATCAAGCATGTTGATTCATAGTTGTTTGATTGCATTCACAATGCTACATGATTGTCTATTAAAATTCATGACATGGTTATAACCTTGGTATCTAATATGATTATTATTTTATCATATTTGTGGGCATATAAACCAGTTAGTATGTAATTCATGGAAACACCACACCACTAGTATAATAGATAATGGAAATAAATCACATAACTAAGAGTTGAATGTGAATCTCTTAACAATCCACCAATATTGTACAAGATTGGTCAATCTCATCATAAATATAATGTACAAATTTTTTTATTTCACATAAAACTATTTAGTTATTATGTTTGGGATTAAAAACTCTAATAAGTTTGGTAAAATATTCTAACTTGTGACAATACCATTGAAAAGGTCATGTGACACACTCATACCAAAGCTACTCAAATTCTCCAAATGGTCAAAACAAGTCATTTCCTTCAAAAGTCCAAGTACTTTCATAGTTAAGTAATTGAAATACAAGTTTCTTGGTCATTTGGATAGTGCCATAAAGTCTTCTTCTACAAAAAATAAAGATGACATAATTGGGACCAACACTTCTCATATTTAACACAATGGGGAGCATGCTCATTAGAGGTAATTATTGATCTATGAATATGTTTTTGGTCCATTCTAGACATGTTCAAATTTTTAGTGAACCAAAATATTGTTCTGAGTAACCCTCAATGCTCATTGCATTTTCCATATGCACAGTTAGAAACCCTCCTCACTTGAAATCCTTTATCTTCAACTCCTCAATATTGTCACAACAAGTGATTTCCTCCCAAAGTCTGAGTGCTTTCATAGTTAAGAAACTGAAATACAAGTTTCATGATCTAATGGATAGTTCCATGGAGTCTACCTCTTCAACAAAGAAATGTGAAATAATGGGAACCAAAATTTCTCATATTCAACATAATGGGGACCATGCTCATTAGAGACAATGATTGATCTAAGAATATT
This sequence comes from Picea engelmannii, assembly GCA_009831015.1. Lineage (NCBI taxonomy): Eukaryota > Viridiplantae > Streptophyta > Pinopsida > Pinales > Pinaceae > Picea > Picea engelmannii. Next base: position 310,691 of record ML786455.1, on the reverse strand, counting down.
CTTTTGGTCCATTCTAGACATGTTCTAGGTTTCAGTGCACCATAATAGTTTTGTGAGTAAACCTTAATGCTTGTTGCATTGTCCTTATGCATAGTTAGAAACCCTCCTCACTTGAAGCCCTGTAGCTTCAACTACTCAAAATTGTCACAAAAAATCATTTCCTTTCCAAATTCCAAGTACTTTCATAGTTAAGCAAGTGAAATACAAGTTTCATGATCTAATGGATAGTGCCATGGACTCTACCTCTTCAACAAAGAAATGTGACATAATGGGGACCAACACTTCTCATCTTTAACACAATGGGGACCAACACTTCTCATATTTAACACAATCAGGACCATGCTCATTAGAGGTAATGCTTGATCCATGCATATGCTTTTTCTCCATTCTAGACATGCTCCAAGTTTTAGTGCACCATAATAGTGTTGTGAGAAAACCTCAATGTTTGTTACATTGTCCTTATGCACAAGTAGAAAACCTCCTCACTTGAAACCCTTTAGCTTCAAGTACTCAAAATAGTCAGAAAAATTCATTTCTTGCTAAGGTCCAAGTACCTTAACAGTTAAGAAAGTGAAATACAAGTTTCATGATCTATTTCTTAGTACCATGGAGTCTACTTCTTCAATAAATAGATCTAACATAATAGGGACATATGCTTCTCATCTTTAACACTATGGATACTATGCTAATTGGAGGTAATTCTTGATCCATGCATATGCTTTTGGTCTATTCTAGACATGTTCCAAGTTTTAGTGCACCATAATAGTGTTGTGAGTAAACCTCAATGCTCATTGCATTGTCTCTATGCTTAGTTAGAAACCCTCCTCACGTGAAACTCTTTAGCTTCTATACTTCATTTATTAATCCAACTCTTGCTAATATGTTATTTAATCAATCCACAACAATATCATATATATGTTAATCTATTACGAGTATCTTGGTTCTTTTCCTTACCATGACCCAAGATATGTTGGTGATTAGGTCTATTTTCATACTTAGGGTTAGTGTGCATATATGTGATCTATCTTGATAAAAAAAAAATGTAAAGTATTGAATGTATTACAATTATGCAAAACATAAAATATTTCAGCAAATACCAACGAAACAACAAGATATAGAGAATCAAAACACCAAAAATGATACCTTTATTGATATAAATCCAATTTCAATTGTCTCTTTGAGGGGGAAACCTCTATTAGAGAAGATCTCTATTACAATCATTATCAAGACAAGTCTTTCTCATGCCTTCTACTCCTATTTATACTAATTTTATCTTCTAAAGAACATTCTAGATGAAGATCTTTCTAGAAGTGGAAGCTTCTATTAAGTATTCTTACCTTAGACTTGTTCACATTATTCAATAGGCCTTATAAAATAATGTTTTCCTTTATTACATAGAAACTATATTATTCTACCTACATGAGGGTTTATGGAGGTTAGGTACTTAACATTCCCTCTTGATGAGCAGAGTGTTTTTACAACCACCCTTAATCAATGATCCAAAAGTGGTGACACTGAAACAAAATAGGTCCAACTATACAAAGAAACACTCCAATAAAAATCCATAAGAGAAACATCGAAAGAAAACAACTTTTCCAAATTTTCAGCGCAGGTGGATAAGGTCCTGATTCCAAAGCAATGAAACAATGGAAATGAACCTTCCAGAAAAAGGAACGGGTTGATTAATTCCCATGGACTAATGAACAAAGGAGTGAGAAGTAGTTATCATGACCTTCACTAACCAACCTTATCTGGTGCAAGAAAAAACGCTTCGTATGGAACCCTCTAGCAGTACCTAAAAGTTTAATACAAAATCTTCCCCAAGTACCATGACAAACCCCCATAGTCATCTATGGGATCCCTAGGAAAAAAAACTAAGTTAACTAACATGTAATTAGAGTCTGAGGGGTATAGTCGACAATTAGGATCGAACATATGGGTAGGGTAACAAACCCATAAGCTTCGAAAGCACCACCTCTCATAGAGGTAAAGGCACTAGTGAAACCCCCAATATACAATCTCTCCACTATGCTTAGTTAAGCTTTGGAGGGGAATATCCTCAACTTTCCTTTGTGTTTAGCTCCTGTGATAGAGGAGGCTCCCAATTATACTTATAAAATAGTTGGATTTAAGCTCTCCCTAGCTCAGACTCCTCCGTTTGTTTTCTAGCCATGGAGAAATTAACTCTCCAACCTAAACCAAATCCCTAGCCTAAACTTGTTTGTGAACCCTAAAAAAAAATTCTAGTACATTTTAGGTTTATCGTTCATTTTAGCGGTTGTTCTTTAATCAAAAGGTAAGGAGGTGCAACTAATGTTGTTTGAGACTCTTTCAAAAAATGAAATTTATAAGAACACTGGAAATTAAAACTTTACACTAATTCTTGAAATGAAAAAGAGTTTCAAAAAGAAAATGCATGAACAATCCTTCAAACCTTAAAAAAAAAATTAATTCTTTTTGATGCAAGATGACAATGAAACCTTTTAAGAAAATCAAAAGAAGAAAACAAAGGATGCTCTTTCTTATTTTTATTTTGAAATTCTTTAAGGTGAGAAGAAAAAAAATCCTAGGCTAACTTCTTTTTCTTTTTAAAATAATAATGTAAAAGAATGCAAAGAAAGAAAGAGACCTAACTAGGAGAAAAACTAGGCTATTTTTTTTATCTTTCTATCAAAGAAAAACTAACAAAAGATTCTAAAAGAAACTATAGGATACATGATTCTTTTCTCCCACCCAACCATGAGGGGGAATGTTTTTTTTAAATGAAAACCATTTCGATTTAAAATGCAAGCTAAAAGTAAGCCAAGAACATTGGGAAACCAAGAGAAAGATCTTTTATGTGACTTAGAATTTTTCAAGGACTTGAGAAAGAAAAAAGCAACAAGAAATACACCCATGAGGCTCATCCAAAACTGAACAACCAACCAACACCTTCAATATGATAGAGAGGTTTTTTTAAATCCAAAATCTTACAAAAGTTTGCGATTGTGTATATTAAGACTCCTAGATATCTGTGGTTCATACATTGGCAACTCACGGATACACATGGGTTATAAAG
>ML786455.1:277126-307521 GCA_009831015.1 Picea engelmannii | reverse complement strand
TATAAAATTTTCTGAAAGGATAATGCTTAATAAAGAAATTCCAGAAAAACACATAAAATCACAACAACAAGAGAAAAACAAGAAACTCTATGATTGACCCAAACTAGAAACAATTCCCTAGTATGGTCGCCAATTCTTGTTGGGTTTGTGTTATATTAATTTTCTGGCATGTAGGGGGGTAAGAGGGAGGCATCTAGGCCCTCCCTCAGGGGGGTGAAAGGGGGTGGGATCCCTCGAAATTGTTTTCTTCGGTTTTCATGTCCATTTTTTGGCGGTCCTCGGTTTTCATGTCTATTTTTTGGCGGTCCTCAGTTTCTGTGTCCATTTATGGGAGATCTTTCGACACATGGTTTTTCATCGATGGTTTTCTATTTCTTGTTAAGGAATTAGGGTTGTTGAATAATCAAGGTCATTGGATTAGGGTTTTGGATGTCGTTGGCTCTTATATATATATTGTAGTGTAAACAATGTATGATGTGAATGGATATATAATATGTTGGTTTTCCTAGTTTGGGTTTCTAGGGAAAAATATCCGTGTAATGTTTGTATTTTCCATTGCACCTTTTATGTTCTTTTATTGAAAATTTGTTTGTAGTAAATTATTTTACAAGGTTAAAATGCAAATTTGGCATCATTGATCCAGGTGTATATTGGTGGCCACCCACCTGTTCCAACTAGCTCCTCTTGCCAGTTTTTAGTACAACACATTCTTTTGTACTTCTTTGTAATTGTGGGTTCTATACTTATGGAGTTCTATCAATCCCTACACAACTTCCAAGTGGATAATAGTGGCTTCCCACCTAATCCAACTAGCTTATTTTGTATGTTTTCATGTCAAGACATCTTGATGTACTTCCAGGGCCATTTTTGGCCCCTAAAGAGTGTGCTTTGGCTTGCCACAGTCAAACTATAGATGAAGTTAGAGTTTGATGGAGTAATGTGTATTTCTTGAAAATACCTTTCCAACAGGCTATCACACGCCTAAAATGAAGAGATTATGAAAAAGTTACGACCCCGAGAAGGTAATGTTCTAACTTACCCAAACGGGGCCGACATGACTTTTGGCGTTTCATCTCCTAGGGTTACATTTTTGGATGTCTAGTGTTTTGGAATTCTTGTTTATCATAAAAATTCCTTTAGAACCTCATTGTAATCATCTTATTGCAAATGAATATAGCCCTCACATCTCTTCTCAGAGATAAATCTACCACCATTCTAGCAAGTCTTGCACTCTGTATTTTTACAGTCTCTTTACAATTCTTTCATTAATAGAAATCAAGTATTGTTGTGTTTATTTGTTTCTGGCAATTTTCATGAGTATTTCGTTTTAATTTCTCTACTTTTATTTCAATCCAAAAATAAATATGGATCAGTGGTATTAGAGTAGGCTGCTCTTGATCGTTTTTCAGTGCATGTCCCCGACGAGGTCCGAGTATAGGGAGTTGGGTCTTGAGTTTGTATCTCTTGAGGGAAATCACTCTCACATGCCCAAGAAACCCTTGACGGTGGCATAAAATAAATACAACGAAGAAAATAATTACATTAACCTGTTTCTTGAGCAATTTCTCGTGCGACATAGGGATGAAATGATGGATAATTTTCCACACATTCTTCAATGACTATTGATAACAACAACCAAATCTTCATCAGGCAACCATTTTTGAGGAAAATCTCCCTTCAAGGTACAAGTTAATTTTGATATTCCCATATTTGAAGTTTAGATAGATGCAGATTCCCTAGAAAAATGGTTAAATCTATTAGAAGGTTATTTCTCTGTTCAAAATTTTTCTGATGAGGAAAAAATCACCTTTGCACTCCTCAAGGATCTCCTCCATGTCAAACATTGGTGGGAAACTTACTGGGAGGAAATTTACACAAAGGAATCTGGAAAATATGGGGCCAATCCCACTTGGTATTTTTTGTGGATGCGGTCAAAGAACAATACTATCATGTTGATAACTATGAAGACCAGTACATGAGATGGACCACAATTTGGCAAGAAAAGAGCTAAAGAATGTTAGAGTTCAAAAATACTTTCCATACCTTGTGCACCAAGCTGGGTATCAAACACTTTGAGTGGCATCTGGTTCTAAAATACCATGGGACTCTGCATAAGTACATCCAAACCGAAATAGATTTCCTAAATATGTTGTCATTGGGAGTTGCCTATCGATATGTTTTCAAAATCGAGAATAAATTTAGGAACCAAAACAAATGGGAATTCGGGTCTACAAATATGCAACAACCAAATCATGGTAAAGACGACCCTAACCAACAACCTCTAGACAACCATTCAAAGACACATGAAAAAAAGGGTAAAGTAAAGACGAATAATGACACTGGGAAGTGGTGTGAATTCCACAAAATCCCCTGGAAGAACACTGATGAATGTCGCTCGAAACAGTCATTGTTGGTTGAGGTCAAAGAAATGGAGCCGAACCCAGATTTGGAATCCAATCCAAAAAATATTGAAAATAAACATATCATTGATGCAGACCCCATTGCTACTGTTGCGACCACAAAAATTTATCTAGAAGAACTAGTAGATCCTGAAGAGGGAGAGCACCTCTTCCATTCACAGATGTGGGTGAAGGGGACCCCATTGTATTTCATTGTTGATAATGACAACTAAAATAAACTCATCTCATCTAAGGTCATCAAACATTTGGGGTTTTCGACAACACCACACTCACAACCAGACAACATCGAGTGGCTTCACCAGGGATGAGATATTCGCATTAGCCAACAGTGTCGCATATCCTATGGAATCCATCCCTTCAAGGATGAGGTAGTGTGGGATATTTCCCCTCTTGATGTATGTGATGTTGTTTTGGGCCATATATGTTGAAACGTCATGATGTCTTTGAGTTAAGACCTCCTAATGTCATTATTACTCTGGGAGGTCAGCTCTAGAGGATACCAGAGGTAGTTCTGACTACTTCTCCACCAAAATATCACCGTAAGGTATTCTCTCATACTTCAAAATTCATCCTCTTCACATTATATTCAAAGGATTTATAGAAGACCACTACAACCACTACAGTCTCAACACCTTCTATCCAACAAAAAAAGAATGTCAAAGAGACATAATATATTTCTTATTCACCTACAATGGTGCCTACACAATTCCCCATCCAACCCAACGACAACAGGTTGGTGGAATAGATTCAACCCCTCCAAAAACAAGTTTGTGACAATATTCCACAAGTGAAGAAGCACAACTTCTCCAACAAGGCACACAACTTACCAAGCTTCAGATTCAGGAAATGTTTTCACCTCTTCCCTGGGAACTCAATGCAATGGAGACCATTTATTCCTAAGGGGGAACGATTGATCTAGGTGGATATTGGTGGCCACCCACATGTTGCAATTGGATCATCTTATCATTTTTTAGTACACCACGTTATTCTATACTTCTTTGTAACTATAGGTCTACACTTTCAGGGCTGTCTGAATCCATACACATCTTCCAGGTGGATATTGGTGGCCTCCCACCTAATCCAGCTGACTTATTTTGTATGTTTTCATGTCAGTACATCTTGTTGTACTTCCAGGGCCATTTTTGTACCCTAAACATTTTTTATATCATGACATAGTCAAACTGTAGACAGAGTTAGATTTTGATGGTGTAAGGCGTAGTTCTCAAAAATACCTTTCCAACGAGATATCACGCACCTAAAACGTAGATCGTATGAAAAGGTTATGATCCCAAGAAGTTAATGTAATAACTTACCCAAGCAGGGCCCAGATGACTTGTGGCGTTTCATCTCCTAGGGTTAGGTTTTTGGAGGTATAGGGTTTTGGCATTCCTGTTTATCATAAAAAGGCATTTAGGGCCTCGTTGTAATCATATTCTTGTGAATGAAAGTAGTTTTCACATCTCTTCTCAGAGATAAATCTACCACCATTCTAGTGACTCTTGCACTCTGTATTTTTACAGTCTCTTTACAATTCTTTCATTAATATAAATCAAGTATTGTTGTATTTCTCTGTTTCTAGAAATTTTCATGAGTATTTCATTGTAATACTTTTATTTCCTTCCAAAAATAAATTCAGATCAATCATAGAAATTATTGTCTTTAGGGGGACACCCTTGTGGTCAAGTGTTTGGCTCGGAACTATGATAAGCCTTCTTATAGTGGGAGATATGCAGTATTAATTCTTCAAGTGAAAAGAAATGTAGAACAATTCAAAAATAGAGATTGAGAAATTTGATGGGAAATTTTTTGAGCTGTGAGCTCAAGATGGAAGATATGTTGGCAGACATAGATCAGTGGTTTGCGATGGATACAGGTACTATACCTACAAGAACGTCAATGGATGACTAGAAAAATTTGGATCGGAAGGCGAAGAGAAGAATCCAACTTTTGCTATCAAATTCAGTATTACTAAATGTGTCAGGGGAAGCTACAACCAAGGAGTTATGGGATAAGTTGGGGAACTTGTATCAATCTAAATCCCTGGTAAATAAACTATTCATATGGAAGAAGTTGTATAACCTGAGGGTGAGAGATAGAGAATTGGTGACATAGCATATGAATACCTTTGATATTTCGGTAAGTCAGTTATTATCTGTTAAGATTAAAATTTTAGATGAATATATTTGTATCAATTTATTGTGCTCTTTACCAGACTCATGGGATAGTGTAGTTGTGGCCATAGGTATTAATACAACTACCTTGAGTTTCAATGATGTGGTCTTATCCTTGTTGTTGGAGGAGATGAGATGGAAGAACATGGAGGGAGAGAGTATAGATGAATTATTTGCAAGAGGACACTCCAAGGATAGAAATAGATCTAAGTCATCAAGTGGGAGATCTAATTCTAAGGGTAGATCTAAATTTCCCAGAAATTTTGTAAAGTTATGTTGGAGATGTGGAAAACAAGGGCACTTCAAGTAGTAATGTATATCCAAAAGAATTGAGAAAGTGAAGGGATCTGAAGGTGCTCCCTCTATAGAAGAAAATACCTCTATGGAAGAAGGAGGGTATTTGTACTTGGATTCTTCAAGAACACATGTAGATCAGGAGGCATGGTTGGTTGATTCGAGTGCATCCTTTCATATGAATTCCCACAGAGAGTGGTTCTATGAATATGAAAGGTATGATAGAGGTAATGTTTTCCTAGGTGATGAATCGACAACCAAAATCATAGGACAAGGAAAAGTAAAGTTGAGGCTCATAAATGGAAGGATTAGAACACTTCCTGGTGTTCTACACATGCCAGGATTGGCTAGAAATTTGATTTTGTAAGAAAAATGAATGATGTAGGGATAAAAATGGTATTTGAAAAAGGAACTTGCAGGATGGTTCTAGGAGCAGTGGTGTTATTGAAGGCAGTTTGGATTGTAAATCTATATAAGTTGCAAGGAAGAACTATTAGTAATGGGTCTAATAGTTCCATCATTATTGATATTGGAGGAGAAGAAGAAAAAACTCCTACAGTCTCTGGAGAAAAGGTTATGTTGTGGCATCAAATACTGGGGCATATCATAGAGAAAGGTATTTGAATGCTACATGGTAAAGGTATGGTTGAAGGTCTGTCTAACTTCTCTTTGGATTATGATTTTCATGAACATTGTGTATATCGGAAGAATAATCGGTTAAGATTCCCTTATGGTGCAACAAGGGAAGAAGGAATTTTACAGTTAGTGCAAAATTATTTGTTTGGACTTGTTTCGGTTCCATCACTGGAAAAATATCTTTACTATGTATCTTTTATAGATGAATTCTCAAGGAATACTTGGACATATTTCCTAAGGAAGAAATATGACATCTTTGATAGGTTTAAAGAGTTTAAGGCTCTTGTTGAGAATCATACAAAGAAAAGAATTAAGGTGTTGAGGACAGATAATGGTGGAGAGTTCTACGAGAATGAATTTGAAGAATTCTTTAAGAAGTGAAGTATAGAAAGACATAAGACTAATCCATATACACCTCAATAGAATGGAGTTGAAGAAAGGATGAACGAGACTTAGATGGAAAAAAAAGGTGCATGCTCAGTGTTGTCAGGTTAGGGAAATAATTCTAGGCATAGGTAGTGAGTATTTCATGTTACCTAGTCAACAAATCACCTTCATCAACAATGGATGACAAGACACCACAAGAGGTATGGACTAGTGAAAAACCTTCTCTCACACATCTCAAGGTATTTGGTTGTGAGGCATATGTTGATGTTCCAAAGGAAAATAGGAGTAAGCTAGATAAGAAGTCTTAAAAGTATATCTTTATTGGGTATAAATATGGTCTCAAAGGTTACAATATTTGGAACCCAAAAACTAAGAAGGTTGTGTATAGTCGAGATGTGGTATTTAGAGAAATGAAGGATGTTGTCAAATGGGAAGTCCTACCAAGTAGGGAAGAACTAGAGAAAATAGAGTTTGAGCTAAATGATGATGAATTAGACTTTAGAAAATAACAAGAATCAAAAGAAGAAGATAATCATACTCCAGTATTGAGGAGATCAGTGTGGGAGAAAAAGGATACGGGAAAGGTATACTTCATTTGATTTCTGTTCAATTTTTTCTTTGTCTATTTATAATGATGATCCTAGAACTGTTATGGAGGTAGTGGATTCATATGATGGAAAACTCTGGAAAAAGGCCATGGTTGAATAAATGACAACCTCATATAAGAATGAGGTTTGGGATCTAGTGGAGTTGTCGACTGGAAGAAATCCCATTGGCAACAAATGCATATTTATAAAGAAGCTCGATGCAGAAGGAAAAGTGGAGAAATAAAATTCTTGGTTAGTAACAAAGGGTTATTCCCAGGTTGAGAGAATTGATTTTGGTGATATTTTTTCCGTTGTTGCCTAGTTAACTTTGATTAGATTTATTTTATCTATTGTTGTTGCATTTTATTTTGAAGTAGAATAGATAGATGTGAATACAACATTCCTACATGGGGATATGAAAGAATAAATATACATGGAGCAACTAGAAGGATTTGTTGTGAAGGGAAAGAAGGAGTTGGTATGCAACATGAAAAGGTCCCTATATGGTTTAAAATAATCACGAAGGATGTGATATAAAAAAATTGATACTTATATGTTGGGAATTGACTTCACAAGAAGCAAAGAGGATCAATGTGTGTATTTTAAATTAATTGGTGATCATTTGATTTTTTTTGTTCTTTCCTGTGGATGACATGTTCTAATAGGAAACAACAAGGATATTATAGAGGACGTGAAAAATCAGTTGTCCTCTAAATTTGACATGAAGAATCTTGGCGGTGGAAATTTAATTTTAGGCGTGGAAATTAAAAGAGATCGGAAAAATAGGAAACTCTGGTTATATCAGAGAAAATATGTTGAGTCAATATTGCAAAGGTTTAATATGTAGGAATTAAAATGGGTTAGGGTCCCTATTCCTGTAGGTGTAAATCTATCTGTGGATCAGTGTCCCAAGACACATGAATAAGAGGAAGAAATGTCTCATGTTCGAGGATGATTTTAAGGGATAAAATTTGCTCATGGGATAATTTTCCATGGTTTTTCCCAAAAATAGATTCGTTAATCTAAAAATGATTTGCCCAAATTCTATAGGATAAAATTATTTTACCTTAAAAATTTCCAAAACATTTATACAAGCTATATACAATCCTTAGAAATTTGAATATTTTTACAAAAATATTGCCAACATTTTATCGTTGGCATATGAAGGATTAGTAAGATTTGTCAAGTTTTCTACATTTTAAAATAAATTTCCATCCTTAAAATAATCCCTGCTGATGTTCCATATGTGAGTGCGGTTGGTAGTTTTATGTATGAAATTGTCTGTACTAGACTAGACATTGCACATGCAGTGGGAATCTTGAGCAAGTATATGTCAAAACTAGAGAAGGAGAATTGAAAAATAGTAAAGAGAGTTTTTAGGTATTTCCATGGCATTGTTAAGCTATGGATTGTGCTACCAAGAAAAACTAGAATTGGACACAGTGTTGGACATACATGGATTTTTGGATGCAGATTGGGTTGGAGATATGGATTGTAGGAGATCTACAAGAGGGTATGTTTTTAACTTATTTGGAGGATAAATCAGTTGGATAAGAAAAAAACAGTTTCTAGTGGCACTTTCAAGTAAAAAAGATGAATACATGGAAGCCACTCATGCAAGCAAGGAAGCAGTATGGTTACAAATATTGTGTTCGGGTATTGGGTTGGTACAACAAGATGTAAGGATAGATTGTGATAGTCAGAGTGCATTTTTTCTGGTGAAGAACCCGACTTATCATTCAAAGACAAAGCATATTGATGTTCAATATCACTTTGTGAGAGACATGGTTAAAGAAAAGAAAGTGTTGTTGATGAAGGTGGACACGTTGAAGAATGTTCTAGATTCATTAAAAAAATTTGTGAGCACTAATAAGTTCTCTTGGTGTTGAGGATCTATGGGAATTGATGTCCTCAATTGTTGACTATGTAACCTTGTAACCCCATGTATGCAAAGAAAACAACAAGTGGGAGAATGTTGAGTTTGTGTTATATTATTTGCATGGAAAAAATTAGTGTCTATGTTGCATCAAGCATGTAGGGGGTTGCAAGGGGTTGGGGGGGGTGGGGGAGCCCCCATTTGTGTGGGTTCTGGGGAAGCACCTCCTAAAAAAAATTCCTTGATTATCATGTCCATTTGTTGTGGTCCTTGATTTTCTTGTCCATTTATGAGCATTTTTTTGGCACATGTTCTTTTGCCAATGGTTTTCTATTTCTAGTTAAGTAATTAGGATTGTTTACTAATACAGGTCATTGGATTAGGGTTTTAGATGCAGTTGGCTCCTATATGTATATTGTATTGTAAACAATGTATGATGTGAATGAATATAGAATATGTTGGTTTTCTCGGTTTGTGTTTCCAGGGGAAAAATATATGTGTAATCTGTGTATTTTCCATTGTATCTTTGATGTTATTTTATTGAAAATATGTTTGCAATAAATTATTGTACAAGGTTAAAATCTACAATTCTGTTATGGGGTTTTTCCCCGGTGACTTTAGTTCATGTCACAACAGAGATTAACCAAGTGAAAGACGGAACCCTAACCCACACATAATACTTGTAATGAAATAACTACTTATCAGAGAGGGAAGAAATGTTCACACCTTTTATCCTTACATTCTGTGTCATTTCCCACTCTTGACCCTGGTACTACTCTTGACTCCTACTTGAGTTAACCTACAAAAGAAGATCGAGGAAGTATCGTAACAAGGTAGTTATAGAATAAAATCATACAAGTATCTGATAGATAGATTCAAATATGGAGAGTAATTGGACATACATAAACAAATTGAATCAATACTACAAATGAATGGGGAAAATAGAACTCTTTATTAACAATGGAAAAATAAGTCGTTACAACCTAACTCCAATCGTTGACACTGCCTCGAATCAAACCACCCAGGTTCCTCCAAATGATTCTTCAAGCATCACTCAACCATATTTCCCTTCCCTGGATGAACCAATAAGGATATGAACACATCTTATTCCCATATAATGAGAAGGAAGGAATGTTGGACAATGGTTCTAGGTCACATGGATGATACTAAGAGGATGAATGGGAATAGGGAGACTTGCAATTTCTTCAACAAAACTTTACACCTAGGTTGTCCTCCTCATACATTCCCCCAAAGATTCCTTTATACCATACTCAATAAGTTAATGAGGTTGAATTCCATTTGGTACGATCTTAAGGATGTTGGGAAACAAAACCAACAAAAAACCTCGCCCGAAAATGTGGCATTATTTTATTTTTAACATTTTTTTAGGGCATCTATAGGTTGCACACTAGTAAGGCACATATTTTTGTGTGTTGCACCAAGGTGAATCACACATATAAGACAAAACATTTTTTTTTAAGTAGATTTTGTGATGAAAGTTGGTATTTAAAGTTGCAAGTCAGGGACAAGGACTAAGCCATCTCGTAATGCAAATGGTGTGGCAAACTGTGGTATAACACATGGCTAGTTTACTAGTAGTCTATTTCATGTAGCAGTAATACCAATCTTGTAAGTAGTAGTTAATGGTTTGTTTTCTTCTTTTTATGTTATGAACACATTGCATTTATCCTAATTTAGTATATTTTATTTGTTGAACTTGATTACTATGGAATTATGCATTTTCTTTAGTAATTTCTGAATTCTTGTATAGTTTCCTGCAACATTGTTTCCCTCTTTGCTTCACTTAATTTTTAATATTGGGTATGCATCAAAAGGCATGCATTGGACCATGAATAACTTCATTTTAATTTCATAATGGATTAACTTGATTTCCTTTTCTTGAATTCATCTTATACAATAAAATAAATTATAAGTAGGATTTTCTTTTCTTTCCTTCAACTCACATATATAATTGCAACTTGACTTTTTTAACACAATTGTATCTTGATTTTGACGCAACAACTCATATTATCTCACCTGGATTTGCATATTTACATTCTACCTTGTAGAGACTTGTACCCAAACTTTCCACTACCAAGATAAGTGGGGATTGATCACTAAGTTGCCTGGTCCGATAAATTGTGCTTTGTAGTAGTTTCAACTTTCCTTGCACTTGAATCTCAAATGTTGTCTATGTGATTGTTAAATAGTTGTTAGGTTTTGTTTTGTCTTACTGATGGATTTTAAATGTTCCTTGGATGAAATAGCCTCTCCCCATAGATATATGTGTGTGGGGGGTTTGTATACATGGTGCACAATATCTCTCAAGTTTGTATGAACCCTAGGTTGACATTTAAAGTATTGAGCTGAGGAGTACAACATTATTGCTACTATTCCAATATTTGTATCTTTACATTCTACCTGTTGTATACTTATACCCGAAATTTCCACTCTCACGATAAGTGGATATTTGTCACTAAGTTTCTTGGTTCTCTCAATTCTTCTTTGTAGTAATTTTCATCTTTTCTTGCACTTGAATCTTAGGATTTTTCTTTGTGGTTGTTAAGTGGTTGTTATATTTTTCTCTCCCTCACTAAATAATTTGAAGTGGTCCTTGGATTAAATAGTCTCTCCCCATAGATATATGCATGTGTAGGGTCTGCATACATAATGTATAGTACCTCTCAAGTTTGTATGAACCCTAGGTTTACATTTAAAGTATTAAACTGAGGAGTACAACATTATTGTTTCTATTCTAGGGTATATCACAACCATCAATTATTGTTTCCCTTGAACATGGAACTTATTTGTGTTGTCATCTTATAGATGGGATTTAGATTGCATTAGGATTTGTACCATGATTATGAGTTATATACTCCTATGACTAGTTATTCTTCTGGTCACCATGGAGAGTGATTCAATACCTCCTACATTGTTGCATTATGTTAGTTGGAAATTGTTAGTCAGTAATTCCCAATTAATTATTTTGTCATGATATATGTTCAAGGGATGTTGAGCCTAAGTTAGCCATTCTATAGAATTTTTGACCTTTCATGTTGGTCATCCCTATGTTTGTTTTTATTTGGTGGATTCTTCCTTAAACAAATATACCAATTCTTGTTTCATGTTATCTGATGTGGGATACATTAAGTCCCTCATTTTGATAGATATCCTCCTATTGATGCTAGATCATTATCTAGGAAGTGGATATAGAAACCTAGATAATACCTTGGGACTTGAAGACATCATTGACAAGTTTCCTCATGATTGGAAATCAATGTTTACACATTTAACCCTTGATTGATCAATTCTACGAGTGTTCAACAATAAATCTTCTATTCACACTCACTAGATTGTACTATGTACCTTGGGGTCCATTTTCATTTTTTGTGGGTGCTAGCAGGAAAATCCCCCTATAACTATACCAGGGTTTAAAGTATAGACAGAGAAAATGACTCCGTAAAAGTCAATCTAGTTTCTACACTACCTCAAACATACCAAAATAGATGAAGAGGAAGAAGTGGAAGAGAATATCAATAACCATACATTTTATCCAACCTTTGGTGATGATCTCCTCAAGCTTTGTAGCTCCAAAGGATGCAAGTCTATTGCCAAAGCTAACTTGAATCCAAGATTAGGAAAACAAGGTTACAATCATGTTATTTCTATTCATAAATTAGGGCTAGATATCAATTGTTATGTATAAATCAAAGAAAATACATAAAAAATAATCATTTGGGATAGGGAAAATGGATTCATTTATTCATTAATCAAAGATTGAAGCTTACAATCCTTCTAGGCCAATACTCCATGAACTTGGTCTGGGCTCCTCTTAACAATGCTCCAAGTGCACCTTCAATAAGCCTCTTCTCCCAATTTACTAATCACCTCAAGGGAAGAGAATGGATTGAATGGGAGAAAAGGGGTTGGAGAGGGAATGTTGAGGCAATAACTCACAAAAGGTTGCAAATGATTGAGCAAGGAAAGGAAGGGAAATTGGGTAGAGTTTCATCCTTCTAATGCTTGTGTGTGGAATGAGACCCCAAGACCTCATTTTATATGACAAAAGGATGGTTATTCGGTTGGGGGATAGTCTATAGCAGGTGGATTAGTTGGGAAACCTCCTATAGCCCATAAATTCCACTGAATTCCTTACAAACTTTTAATTTTTGCAACTTTTGGAGGTATACATGGGTTGTTTAGTGTGCATAAAGAATATGTACGTGGGTTGTAGTGAAGTGGGGCAAGCACATTCTCTAAAAAATGTTTTTTTAAATAGAGCTCCTCGACAATGATTTGGAAAATTATGCAAGTAAGAAGGATGATGTCATGTATGCATGAGTAGGGAATTTTACAGCTATAACAATGGGTCTTGTCATGTTTGATAATTATTTTCATCAATGAATGGAAATCATATAGTTTCTACCATACTTTACATTAGCTCATTCTTTCACATGATGTATATTTCCACTATTGATGAGTTTGGATTGAAGAGCTTGGGCTAGGGGCATCTTGCATTAATTCTACCCTTCCTTATTTGTGAAATATTATATCACTAATGGATAAGTACTTTGAATACCACATTGGCACTCTCATTTGTTCTATATGTCTTATGGATGTATATTGTGACATAGATATACATTGTATTTTCTTGTGGCTATGATCTCGTATTTGACATGGCTCCACTATGTACCTCTTCCTAGCCATGGTATTGCATCTGATTTCATGGATCCTTGGTGTAATTTTTTGGTATCCATGCTTTGTCATATATTCGAGTACCTACCTTGGGAGATATATATATATGGTTGGTTAATTTTTGTCTGTAGGTACTTCTTGGCTCCTTGATTTGAAGAACCCCCCCTTAAGCTACTCGTCGTTATTTTTAATGTATTTCAACCATCAATTCCTCTTATGAACTCATACATTAGGGGATGTCTATTAAAATTTTATTTTCCACCATAGGTTTTTCAAGGTTTCTTTGAGATGTGATGAGGCTGAAATCACATAATTAACTGAGAAAAAATCTCATAATTAACTGAGAAAAAATCTCATAATTGAGTAATAATTTTGAAAAAATATCATAATGGATTGGAAAAATCTCATAATTGAGCATGAAACTTGTGCATGACTTGTTATTTCTTAGTTCACATGTCATTAATCCTATCTTCTAGATCCTCAAATATTGTATAAGAAGGAGCCAAGCTGAGGGATGAGGGCATCACAAGACAAAAATCATCTATGCTATTGAATTGGAACAAGATTTCTTGGTCTTGGGTTTCCTATAGATTGTTGAATTTTGGGCATCAACATTGGTGTGGCTAGAGCTCAAATAAGAGTTAGATCTATTTTCTTACCATGATATGGTGATTGGTCATGCTTGTTCAATAAGGTGAGTTTATAGCTAAGAAGAAGAGTTCCAGGTCTTGGAGCTAGGAGTATGGAAACATATATCAAGTTGACAATCATCTATTGTTGTATTCTCTTTCATTTAATATAGGTCTACACTATTTCAATTCACAAAATATCTATTATTCATTAATCTATTTTGTATCTTGAATTAGATTTTGTTGATTTAAGTAGGCTTGAGCTATTAGCTTAGAGTTTATTTCTTGCAATATTTTATTTGAGATGTTATATTAACACGAGGAAGATATTATTTGTTTGATTGTTATGAAGGTAAGAAAGAGGAGCATCACCTTTGGAACTGAATCTAGAATAACTCATTGGATACTTTGGACAACTATCAAACTTTTTGTAAGTTAAATTTTAATCATTCCTCTTCCTATTTCTTTATGAAATTGTGTGAATATCTTTAGGAGAATTAGGTAGTGATCTATCATGCTATCTATCATTGGCCTATATCCATCCAATAAGGAGATTTACTTATTTGTAGGAGAATTTCCCTTCAATAGTGACTTGGCACAAGTTTGTTATGAGGTGGCACATAAAACCCAAAATTACTTGGAACAGATGGCTACCATTACTTAGAACAAGTTTGTGATGAGATGGAAATGACCTAGGGGTGACTTGGCATATGTTTTTGTTGAGATGGAAATAATCTAGGGGTGTCTTGGCACATATTTGTGACAAAGTGTCAATGAACTAAGTTTACTTGGCACAAGTTTAATGAGTTTTGGATAAGGTGTTGATGAATGACGGGTGAATTGGCTCGTGTTTGTTACTTGTGAATTGGCATAGGTTTGTGATGAGGTGGCACATAAGGCCAAGTGGCTAACATGGGATAAGGTAACACATGCAGCTACTAAGGGTTTAGTTGGAACATGTGGTTGCCATTACTTGCTATAGGTTTGCAACAAATTGGTGATGGACAAGGGATGAATTGGAACATGTTTGGGATGAGGTGGAACATAAGTCCCAAAATTTCTTCGAACACATGGCTAGAATTACTTAGCATAGTTTTGTGATGAGGTGGAAATGACATAGGGGTAACTTGGAACATGTTTATGACAAGGTGGAAATGACCTAGGGGTGACTTGGTACAGATTTGTGATGAGGTGGTAGTGACCTCGAGATGGATTGGTACACATTTTATAGGTCTTTGATGAGGTGTTGGTGACCAAGGGGTAATTTGGTCCAAGTTTGTGACTTGTGACTGAGCACATGTTTGTCACGAGGTAGCACATACATCTAAGTGGTTGACATGGGATAAGGTAACACATGCAGCTACCAAGGGTTGTCTTGACACAAGTTGTGATTAGGTAGCATATAAGGTCCAAAATTGTTTGGCACATGTGGCTACCATTAGTTGGCACATGTTTGTGACAAAGTGGTGGTGACCAAGAGGTAACTTGGCACAAGCTTGAGATGAGGTGGAACACTGGGCTCACAATTACTTGGCCTCATGGACCATTACTTTCCAAAGGTTTGTGATGAGGTGGCAATGACCTAGGGGTGAATTAGCATAGGTTTGTGACAAGGTGGAAGAGAGATAGGGGTGGTTGGACATATGTTTGATAGGTTTGTGATGAGGTATTAGTGACCAATGTGTGACTTGGCACTTGTTTGTGACTTGTGTGTTGGAACAAGTTTGTGATCAGATGGAAAATAATTCTAAGTGGCTAACATGAGATAAGGTAACACATGTCACTACCAAGGGGTGACTTGGTATATGTTGTGACAAGATGGCACATAAGGTCAAAAATTACTTGCCACACGTGGCTACCATTACTTGGCACAGGTTTGTGATGAAGTGGCTATAACCAAGGGGTGACTTGGCAAAAATGGATACCATTACATGACATAAGTTTGTGATGAGGTGGTAGTAACCTAGGGGTGACTTGGCATAGGTTTTTGATGAGGTGGCATATGGATACAATTACTTTGCATAGGTTTTTTATGAGGTGGAAATGACCTAGGGATGACATGGAAAAATGCGTGACGAGGTGACACATAAGAATAAAAAACTTGGCACAAGTTTGTGATGAGGTGATGATGAATTAAGGGTGACTTGGCACAAGTTTTCAAGGAGGTGGCACATAATATTAATTCGGTAGCGACCTAGGGGTGATTTGTCACATGTTTTTGATGAGGGACCTATGCCTGGGTGACTTGGCACATGTTTGTGATGATATGAAGACAATCTAGGGGTGGCTTGGCATATGTTTGTGATGAGGTGGAACATAATATTAATTTAGTCATGACATGGGGATGACTTAGCACATGTTTGTGATGAGGTACTTAGGGGTGACTTGGCACATGCTTATAAATTAGTATATGTTTTTGACAAGATGATAGATAAGACTAATTTGAAAATGACCTAGGGGTGACTTGGCACATGTTTGTGACGAGGGAACTAGTGGTGACTTTTCACATGTTTAGGATGAGGGACCTTGGGATGAATTGGCACATGTCTACGACGAAGTGGCACACATGATTAAAATTATCTGGCACATGTTTTTGATGAGGGATCTGAGGGTGACTTGGAACATGTTTGTGATGAGGTGGCATGTAACATTAAAATTTACTTAGCACATGTTTGTGATGAGGGACCTAGGGGTGACTTATCATATGTCTATGATGAAGTGGCTCATCACATAAGATTAAAAATTACTTGGCACATGTTTGTGATGAGGGACCTAGGGGTGAATTGGAACATGTTGATGAGGGACCCATGAGTGACTTGTCAAATGTTGGTGACGAGGTGATACATAAAATTAAAAATTAATATTATGAACCTAGGAGTGACTTGACACATGTTGATGGGGGACATAGGGGTGACTTATCACATGTTTGTGACAAAGTCGCACACAAGATTAAAACTAGGTGGCACATAATATTGAAAATTAAGATGAGGGACTTATGGGTGGTTTGAAACATCTTGATGAAGGGCCTAGGGATGAATTTGGCATATGTTTGTTACGAGGTGACACATAAGATTAAAATTAAAAATCAAAATATGAGGTGACTTAACATATGTTGTTGAGGGACATGTGACGAGGTGGAACATAAGATTAAGCAATTAAAAATTAAAACATATTAAAATATGAAGTGACTGGACACATGTTGATGAGGGACCTGGGGTGACTTTGGCACATGTTTATGATGATGTGACACATAAGATTAAAAAATTATGTTGATGAGGGACGGAGGTGACTTTGGCACATGTTTATGATGAGGTGACACATAATATTAAGAAATTAATAAATTATCCAAAAGTGTTGAGAAAGTGAAGGTATCTGAAGGTGCTCCCTCTATAGAAGAAAATACCTCCAAGGAAGAAGGAGAGGATGTTTACTTGGATTATTCAAGCACAAATGTAGATCATGAGGCATGGTTTGTTGACTTGGGTGCATCCTTTCATATGACTCCCTAGAGGGAGTGGTTTTGTGAATATGAAAGGTATGATGGAGGTAATGTTTTCCTAGGTGAGGACTCGACAACTAGAATCATAGGATGAGGAAAATTAAAGTTGAGGCTCATAGATGGAAATATTATAACACTTCATGGTGTTTTTCAGATCCGAGGATTGGCTAGAAATTTGATTTTTGTAAGAAAAATGGGCAATGCAGGGGTAAAAACTGTATTTGAAAAAGAAACTTGCAGGGTGGTTCGAGGAGAAATGCTGTCGTTGAAGGGAGTTCGTATTGGAACCCTATATAATATTCAAGTAAGTAATATTAGTAATGGGTGTAATAGTTTCATTGTTCCTAATATTGGAGCAGAAGAAAAAAAAATGCCTACAGTCTCTGGAGAAAAGGTTATGTTGTGGCATCAAAGACTAGGGAATATCATAGAGAAAGGTCTTTGAATACTACATGGTAAATGTATGGTTGAAGGTATGTTTAAATTCTCTATGGATTTTGATTTCTATGAAGATTGTGTATAAGGAAAGAAAAATTGGTTGATATTCTCTTCTGGTGCAATGAGGGAAGAAGGAATTTTATAGCTAGTGCACAATTATGTGTTTGGACTTGTTTTGGTTCCATCATTGGGAAAATATGTTTATTTTGCTTCTTTTATAGATGAATTCTCAAGGAATACTTGGATATATTTCATGACGAATAAAATTGAATTCGTTGAGGTATGGACTGGTAATAAACCTTCTCTCACACATATTAAGGTATTTGTATGTGAGGCCTATAGGCTCATGTTCCAACGGAAAATAGGAGTAATATAGATAATAAGGCTGCAAAGTGTATCTTTATCGGG
Source organism: Picea engelmannii (assembly GCA_009831015.1). Taxonomy (NCBI): domain Eukaryota; kingdom Viridiplantae; phylum Streptophyta; class Pinopsida; order Pinales; family Pinaceae; genus Picea; species Picea engelmannii. The sequence goes on along the minus strand of ML786455.1, from coordinate 289,481 downwards.
TATAAATGTGGTCTCAAAGGTTATAATCTTTGAACCTAGAAACTAAGAAGGTTGTGTATATCCTCGATGTGGTATTTAGAGAAATAAAGGATGTTGTCAAACGAGAAGTCCTACCAAGTAAGGAAGAACCAAAGAAAATAGATTTTGAGTCAAAGGATGATGAACTAGACTCTAGAGAAGAATAAGAATTAGAAGAAGAAGATCCTCATACTCTAGTATTGAGGAGATTGGTGTGGGAAAAAAGGCTAATGGAAAGGTATACTCCATTTGATTTCTTTTCAAATTTTTCTTTTTCTATTATTGATGATGATCCTCGAATTGTTAGGGAGGTAGTGGATTCAAAGGATAGAAAATTTTGCAAAAAGGCCATGGTCGAATAAATGAAAACATTGGATAAGAATGAGGCTTGGGATATAGTGGAGTTACCAACTGGAAGAAATCCCATTGTCAACAAATGGGTATTTAAAAAGAAGTTGAATGTAGAAGGAAAAGTGGAGAAATAAAAAGATCGGTTAGTAGAAAAGGGTTATTCCCAGGTTGAGGGAATTGATTTTGGTGAGATTTTTTCTCTTATTTCCAAGTTAACTTTTATTATATTTATGTTATATGTTGCTGCTGAATTTTATTTTGAGGTAGAATAGATGGATGTTAAGACAACATTTCTACATGGGGATTTGGAAGAAGAAATCTACATGAAGCAACGAGAAGGCTTTGTTGTGAATGGAAAGAAGGAGTTGGTATACAAGATAAAAAAGTCCATGTATGGTTTAAAACAATAACCAAGGATGTGGTATAAAAAAATTGATACTTATATGCTGGGAATTGGCTTCACAAGAAGCAAAAAGGATCACTATGTGTATTTTAAATTAATTAGGGATCATGTGATTTTTTTTTTCTTGTATGTGGATGACATGTTTTGATAGGAAACAACAAGGAGATTATCCAAGATGTCAAAACCCAGTTGTCCTCTAAATTTGACAAGAAGGACATTGGTGCTGCAAATTTAATTTTGGGAATGGAAATTAAAAGAGATTGGAAAAACATGAAACTCTAATTAAATCAGAGAAAACATGTAGAGACAATATTGCAGAGCTTTAATATGCAGGAATGTAAACGGGTTAGGGTCCCTATTCCTGTAGGTGTAAAGTTATCTGCAGATTATTTTCCCAAGATAGATGAAGAAGAAGAGGACATGTATCATGTTCCATATATGACTGTGGTTGGCAGTTTGATGTATGCAATGGTCTGTACTAGACTGAACATTTCACATGTAGTGGGATTTTTGAGTAGGTATATGTCAAAACCAGCATTAGAAAATAGTAAAGAGGGTTTTCAGATATTTCATGGCACTTCAAGCTATGGATTGTGCTACCAAGGAAATCCATGATTGGACAGAGTGTTGGACACACATGGATTTGTGGATGCAAAATGGGATGGATGTATGGATTATATGAGATCTACAAGTGGGTATGTGTTTAAATTGTTTGGAGGAGAAATCAATTGGATGAGAAAAAGACAGTATGTAGTGGCACTTTCAACTATAGAAGTTGAATACATGGCAACCACTCATGGGACAAATCAAGTTAATGATCCCATGGAAGAAGATGATGGGACAAATCAAATGATCCAAGATTTGTTTTCACAATTGGATGAGGATGGGGAAAATGTTGATATTTATGAAGAACCTCTATTAGAAAAGGAAAATAAATGACTTTATGAAGGATCAAGAGCAAATCTTCTCTCCGCTACATTGTTGCTAGTGAACTTAAAGGTTATGAATAATTTGTCGAAAACTTGTATGACACAGATACTAAGGTATGTAATATGTTTCATCTCATACTGTACATAAATGTTGATTTTTTTATATTTGTTTTTAGTGTTAATTAATGTGTAAAATAAGGATGCATTTTTTACGATTAATATTCTTACATTAACTAGTTGTTTGTTATGTTGTAGATTATTAGGTGAATTTTTGTTACCATCATCAAATATTTTACCTCGCACATATCGAGGTTTTCATGCCATTATGAAAGACATTGGAATGGATTATCAAACTATATATGCATGTCCTAATGACCATATTATATATTATGGACAACATTCTTCGAAAACCGAATGTCCACAATGTCTTATCAGTAGATATCGAACCGATCAAGTAACAAAAAGGGTGCCTCGAAAGGTTCTTCATCATATTCCCATAATTCCATGTTTGCAACGATTGTTCAGGTGTGAAAGCATAGCACAATTTATGGATTACCATGCAAGTAACATAAGTGAAGATGGTGTTCTTCGAATGCCTGCCGATGGTTCTTCATTTAGGGAAATTGAGGAAAAATGGGCAAATTTCAAGGATGAACCTCATAATGTTAGGCTTTCATTGGCAGCTAACGGTGTTAATCGATTCGAAGAGCTTAGGTCTATTTACTCAGTGTGGCCTATTTTTGTTATCAACAATAACATTACATCTTGGATGTCAATAAAGAGGGAGCACATAATGTTGACAATGATTGTTCCAGGTATTTATTTACATTAATTTTTGGAATTTAACATTTTCATTTGTTTCAATTTTTTCATAATATCTTTTGTTTATTTATTTAATTATACATATTACATGATATCATTCCTTTAGTAATTATGTGTAACTTCAAACAATTAGGTAAGTACTAGGTTAAAGATATGAATGTATATATCGAGACTCTTATCGACGAGCTACTAAAGTTATGGGCTGGCATCACAATGTACAACATATGTAAACCAATAAGGGAGAAGAAATTTAAATTTTGTGGAATACTTTTATGGACAATTCACGATGCCCTTGGACTAACACATTTTTGTGGTATGTATAAGCATTCTAATATTGCTCTTTAATACTATACAATATTTTAATGTTATCATGGTGTATGTTTACTTTTTAAATAATATCATGGTATAATTGTCGACATTAATCCATTTGTTGTAGGTCTTTAAACAAAGGGTAAATTTGCATGTCCAGTTTGTGGCCCTAAGATGAAGTATCGTCATTCAAATTTTTTAGGAAAGATGGTGTTTGATGAGTATAGGCTCTTTCTTCCTAAGAACCATAGGTATCATACTATTGAAAAACATCTTTTCAATGGGAAAGAAGAGAATGGTTTAAAACCACGAAGAATGACACCTCACCTATGGAGGTGGGAATATAATAGAAATCATCAAGGTACTCAATTTCATAATGTATCGTAGATCGTGTAATGTTTTGAATGTTTATTTTAATCATTGAATTTATTTTACCATATTTGATAATTATTTTTGAGATTTCTTTTATGCTTCATGAAGGCTGCAATCATCATGAAGGTATTAATAATGGGCTTCCACGAGGAATGAAATCTTATCCTACTCAATTCATGAGGTTTCCCTACTATGAGGAGATAAAAATAGCTCATTTGTTTGATACAATGCATATTGGGAAGAATGTGACTGAAACGTTATGGAAAATCAAAGATGGTAGGAGGGACAAAGATAAAATTGTCAAAATTTGTACTAACATTCAGGAAGCCAATCATGCAATGCGAAGTGTGATCCGATATGCAAATAGATTAGATGGAGTACTAGACCTAAATAACCTTCCATGGTTATTAATAGAGAAACAAAGCAATGATGTAAAAGAGGTCATTCAAAGAATTAAATTTCCCACGGGTTTTGCTTCAAACATAAAAAATATCTTAACGAAGAAAGACAAATTTGGTGGGGTAAAAACACATGATTTGCATACCTTCATTAAGGTAATAATTTTGGTATACATATTTATATATATTGGCCTTATAGATCTTTTTTTGCTTGTCTACTTTGGTCGAAACAAATAACGATTCATTTTGTTTCTATAGTATGTTCTACCGCTATCTCTCCCAAATGACTTTGAAAACAATGTCAAACAAGTTATATATGATCTTGGAAAATACATGAGGTAAGACCTAGTTGTGATTTATAAGCAAAATGTTCTTTCAAATTATTGTTGTACTTAATGACGCATGTTTTACTTGTACTAATGTAATGTAATATATTATATTACGTTATGTTGAAACATATTATTTTCTCGTGTCACAGTCTCATGTAGATGGTTGTCATTGAAAGAAATCCATGAACATGATATAAAGTATTGGAAGAGAGAAATTCCTCGTCTAATGTGTGAAATGAAAAAGTATATACCTTGTACATTTTTCAATGCACAAGAACACTAACTCATACACCAAGTTGAGGAGATTGAAATTTGTGGACCTGTTCATAGAAGGTCAATGTGGATGGTGGAGAGGCACTTGAAATCATTGAAGGTGTTGGTTAGACAAAGAGCATGTCCTGAGCGTTCTATGGTGGAGGGATATATGGTATACCAATCCATGGTGCATATTAGTCAGTATCTTCATAAATTAGCAGCGCTAACTATGCATGCAGTGGATCGCATTTAGGATGTGAACTCCATAAAAAAATTTGAAGATCAGGAGCATCTGTTGGGGAAAGGTAGAATGAAAAAAATGAGAGGTAATATATTAATAATTGTGACAATTTATATTAATAATACATATAAAGTTTCATTTTTCTATATATGATCATACTCATTAATATATTAATATAATTTATTTCATAAATTATAAATATTTATAATTATACCTTCATATTGTACGTTATAACTAATATTTAATATTGGTGAATTATGTTTTTTTGATTCAGTTGCTCTAGAGTGGGATGCACTACATTTATACACTGCAAACAATCTTGATTGGATGAATGTATGGATTGAAAGATGTAAAAAACATAATGGAGGTAGGTTATCATGGCAACAACCGTCTGAATTGGTTAGATAAGCTCGTCGTAATGGAGATGCCAATGTTACACAAAGGGAAATTGATCTAGCATATGGTTTGAAAGATGGACAGGTAAGCAATTTCACCCATTTTATTCAGTTATTTTGTATTATACTAATGTGACTACATGTGTACTGTATTTTTTAGATACTTTCGAAGTTATATAAATATATGTTAATTTAATAATTGACAATGCATATTTTACATATCTGACATATTTCAGTTGAAACACCACAAGGCTATGTGGTGCAATGGGCGTAAATTTCACATCAAACAAGTGGATGAAACAAGGAAAACTTATGATGGTGGGATAACTGTTTTATTCCAGGTTACTAATGTTTCCTCTAGGAGTGACAAAAATCCCCGAGAGTCTGAAAATAGATACTATGGGTATTTAAAGGATATACTTGATTGTGACTTTAATTCCTTCAAACTAGTTTTCTTTGATGTCAAATGGTATAGGTTATGAATGCATGAACATGATGAGGAAAGAACCGTTATTCAACATGCCAACGGATTTCCAATGATTAAAACAATGATTTTTGAAAGACGACATGATCACTATGTTTTTCCAAGCCAATGTGAATATGTCTTTTATTTGAATGTTCCAGGTGAAAGGGATTGGTCATTTGTTGTTAGATATGATCCAAGAGGAAGGCCAATTAAGTATACTCATTTACAGGAAGAAGATGATATTGAAGATCAAGAAGATGATTTGACATAATATCAAACAGATCCAAAAGATCATGGAGGGTCGACAGATGAAGAAGATGAAGAATGTCATGATCTAGGCGTAGGAGACAATATAGCAATTCCTAATGATGATGCCAATGAAAATATGCTTAAAAATGACATTGATTACGATGATGATATCATCAATCCTTTCAACATCGTTTTAGAACCAGATGATGATACAGATGTCGAGTTTGATGAAGAAGATCAAGATAGAGAATAAGGATGATTACACAGATGTTGAGGTTGGATTAGGTACGTAACTATATAATATTTTAATTTGTATGCATTATTCTCTTAAAATAATTTACTTTTAATGTCATGGGTTAATTACATGTTTTTAAGTTTTATGTGACATTATTATATCCTAGGTTACATATTGTTTAATTATTATTTGAAACTTGAAAATAGTTGTCAATATAGTAAAGTACGTGGTAGACTAAACATATCATTTAGAAACACATAATTTCATGTACCTTCATTAATTTTTGTTTTTGTAGTTTCTATGCATGAATCTTAATAGGACATTGCTTTCGATTATTTTATATTTTATAGATTGGGTTTTGAGGATCAATTGAGAGTGATGTGAGGGGGAGGGGAGGGGCCATGTGAGCTTCCAGCTGCACATGGTTGGCCTTCTTTAGTAGAGGATAAATTATTCTTGAAACCAAGAGAATCTCTTTCATTTTTATACCATCATGATCGTATAATATTTCATCAATATTGTTACCTATTTGAATATTCTTAGAATTGTGATTTGTTATATAGTCATTGAAAAAATACAAAAGACTTATGTATGAACTGAAATTTGTCATGGATAGACTATTGTCATTCCTTAACGATATGGGAGGGTTTATGGACTCAAAATTGAGTGACACACCCACTTTCTTCCATCATCAATTCATCATGGAAACCATAAACCCTATTTTTCATATGTTATAGTAGATATGTTAATGATTCCAAGTTTCATATTTGTATTTGAATGAAGGTCCAACAAGTTTACTAAAAAGTATCAAATTGATATTTCAAGTTGATAAACCAAATATGAAATGAATCCAAGCATCATTTGATATCGTCGCAGGAGAGACGAATGTAAATAATCTTGTGATGAATTTGCTATACTATCGACGAAAAACGTTCGTCGATAATTTTATGTCATTAGTATGTAATTTTTTACAAAAATAATGTATCTTGGTGACTACACCATGGTCAAGGAAAGAGGAACGAGGAACGATGAAGGAGGAACGAAAATTGCACGAGGACTAGAAACCAACAACATGGACCTGCGAATGGGGCCAATGTTGAAATTTTTTCAAACAGTTTTTGGAAGCACTGAAATTTGTCATGGATAGACTATTGGCATGCCTTAATAATATGGGAGGGTTTATGGACTCAAATTTGAGTGACGCACCCACTTTCTTCCATTAGCAATTCATCATGGAAACCATAAACCCTATTTTTCATATGTTCTAGTAGATATGTTAATGATTCCAAGTTTCATATTTGTATTTGACTAAAGGTCTAGCTAGTGTACTAAAAAGAATCAAATTGAGATTTCAAGTTGATAAAACAAATATGAAATGAATCCAAGCATCATTTGATATCGTCACAAGAGAGATGAATGTAAATAATCTTGCGACGAATTTGCTATACTATCGACAAAAAAAGTTCATCGATAATTTTATGCCATTAGTATGTAATTTTTTACAAAAATAATGGATCTTAGGGACTACACCATATTCAAGGAAATAGGAACGAGGAACAATGAAGGAGGAACGGAAATTACACAAGCACTAGACATCAACAACATGGACCTGCAAATGGGGCCAACGTTGAAATTTTTTCAAACAGTTTCTGGAAGCACTGAAATTTGTCATGGATAGACTATTGACATGCCTTAACGATATGGGAGGGTTTATGGACTCAAATTTGAGTGACACACCCACTTTCTTCCATCATCAATTCATCATAGAAACCATAAACCCTATTTTTCATATGTTCTAGTAGATATGTTAATGATTCCAAGTTTCATATTTGTATTTGACTGAAGGTCTAGAAAGTGTACTGAAAAGTATCAAATTGAGATTTCAAGTTGATAAACCAAATATTAAATTAATCCAAACATCATTTGATATCGTCAGTGCAAGAGAGACGAATGTAAATAATCTTGTGACGATTTTTCTATACTATCAACGAAAAAAGTTCTTTGATAATTCTATGCCATTAGTATGTAATTTTTTACAAAAATAATGGATCTTGGGGACTACACCATGGTTAAGGAAATAGGAACAAGGAATGATGAAGGAGGAACGAAAATTGCATGAGGACTAGACACCAACAACATGGACCTGCGAATGGTGCCAACGTTGAAATTTATTCAAACAGTTTCTGGAAGCACTGAAATTTGTCATGGATAGACTATTGACATGCCTTAACGATATGGGAGGGCTTCTAGACTCAAATTTGAGTGACACGCCCACTTTCTTCCATCATCAATTCATCATGGAAACCATAAACCCTATTTTTCATATGTTCTAGTAGATATGCTAATGATTCCAAGTTTCATATTTGTATTTGACTGAAGGTCCATAAAGTGTACTGAAAAGTATCAAATATGAAATTAATCCAAGCATCATTTGATATCGTCGACGCAAGAGATACGAATGTAAATAATCTTGCGACGAATTTGCTATACTATCGATGAAAAAAGTTCATTGATAATTTTATGTCATTACTATGTAATTTTTTACAAAAAAAATGGATCTTGGGGACTACACCATGGTCAAGGAAAGAGGAATGGGGAAAGATGAAGGAGGAATGAAAATTGCACGAGGACTAGACACGACAACATGGACCTGCGAATGGGGCCAACGTTGAAATTTTTTCAAAGAGTTTCTGGAAGCATTGAAATTTGTCATGGATAGACTATTGTCATGCCTTAACAATATGGGAGGGTTTATGGACTCAAATTTTAGTGACACACCCACTTTCTTCCATCATCAATTCATCATGGAAACCATAAACCCTATTTTTCATATGTTCTAGTAGATATGTTAATGATTGCAAGTTGCATATTTGTATTTGACTGAAGGTACAACTAGTGTACTGCAAAGTATCAAATTGAGATTTCAAGTTGATAAACCAAATATGAAGTGAATCCAAGCATCATTTGATATCGTCGGTGCAAGAGAGATGAATGTAAATAATCTTGCGACGAATTTGCTATACTATCGATGAAAAAAGTTCGTTGATAATTTTATGCCATTAGTATGTAATTTTTTACAAAAATAATGGATCTCGAGGACTACACCATGGTCAAGGAAAGAGGAACGAGGAATGATGAAGGAGGAATGAAAATTGCACGAGGACTAAACACCGACAACACGGACCTGCGAATGGAGCCAACATTGAAATTTTTTCAAACAGTTTTTGGAAGCACTGAAATTTGTCATGGATAGACTATTGGTGTGCCTTAACGATATGCGAGGGTTTATGGACTCAAATTTGAGTGACACACCCACTTTCTTCCATCATAAATTCATCATGGAAACCATAAACCCTATTTTTCATATGTTCTAGTAGATATGTTAATGATTGCAAGTTTCATATTTGTATTTGACTGAAGGTCCAACAAGTGTATTGCAAATTATCAAAATTATATTTCAAGTTGATAAACCAAATATGAAATGAATCCAAGAATCATTTGATATCGTCGGCACAAGAGAGACGAATGTAAATAGTCTTGCGATGAATTTGTTATACTATTGACGAAAAAAGTTCGTCGATAATTTTATGCCATTAGTATGTAATTTTTTAAAAAAATAATGGATCTTGGGGACTACACCATGGTCAAGGAAAGAGGAACGAGGAACAATGAAGGAGGAACGAAAATTGCACGAGGACTAGACACCGGCAACATGGACCTGCAAATGGGGCCAACGTTGAAATTTTTTCAAATAGTTTCTGGAAGCACTGAAATTTGTCATGGATAGACTATTGACATGCCTTAACGATATGGGAGGTTTTCTAGACTCAAATTTGAGTGAAACACCCACTTTCTTCCATCATCAATTCATCATGGAAACCATAAACCCTATTTTTCATATGTTCTAGTAGATATGTTAATGATTCCAAGTTTCATATTTGTATTTGAATGAAGGTCTAGATAGTGTACTGTAAAGTATCAAATTGAGATTTCAAGTTGATAAACCAAATATGAAATGAATCCAAGAATCATTTGATATCGTCGGTGCAAGAGAGATGAATGTAAATAATCTTGTGATGAATTTGCTATACTATCGACGAAAAAAGTTCATTAATAATTTTATGCCATTAGTATGTAATTTTTTACAAAAATAATGGATCTTGGGGACTACAATATGGTCAAGGAAAGAGGAACGAGGAACGATGAAGGAGGAACGCAAATTGCATGAGAACTAGACACTGACAACATAGACTTGTGAATGGGGCCAACGTTGAAATTTTTTCAAACAGTTTCTGGAAGCACTGAATTTTGTCATGGATAGACTATTGACATGCCTTAATGATATGGGAGGGTTTATTGACTCAAATTTGAGTGACACACCCACTTTATTCCATCATTAATTCATCATGGAAACCATAAACCCTATTTTTCATATGTTCTAGTAGATATGTTAATGATTCCAAGTTTCATATTTGTATTTGACTGAAGGTCTAGCCAGTGTACTGCAAAGTATCAAATTGATATTTCAAGTTGATAAACCAAATATGAAATGAATCCAAGCATCATTTGATATCGTCGGTGCAAGAGAGACGAATGTAAATACTCTTGCAACGGATTTTCTATACTATCGACGAAAAAAGTTCGTCGATAAGTTCACTGCTCACTATGTGGTGTCAGTGCATGCCATTTGTGGTGGGTGAATTGGAAGTTCCATTACACTTCAGTAGAGTTCCAACAAAGATTCTACAGATGGAAACAATGACATTTGACAATGAGATGCCCATTATGAACGTTGTTGCAAACATGGATGATCTCAAAGATTATGTGGTCGAGACATTAGAGATCCTTGAGTCTTGAAACCCTGCCATACTATCAAGGCATGTGTCTAGTCTAACCATGTCGAGTTTCGATGCATACATGCATAGTTTGAAGAAACTTCAACATTGTCCTCATTCACTGCTCACTATGAGGGGTCGGTGCAAGATGACATTTGTGATGGGTTTATTGGATGTGCCATGACATTTCAAGAGAGTTCCAAAAAAGATTCTATGGATGGAAATGAAGAATGATGACAATGAGACATCCATTATGTTAGTATCCTATAATGATAGGAGACCTGATGATTCACATATGATTGGTGGGTATCATGATGAAGTTCCTGGCTTGCTGGCCTTGTTGTCTCTTGAAATAAATTTTCCCAAGTTATGTTCATTAGGTAATAAGATGGATCACTAGATGAAAGACTTTTTGAGTTAAATGTATTTAATATGAGCTTTAGACTTACCTTTTCAAAAAGTGATGAGTCTATACTTTTATTATAAAAACTCTAAAATTTCACTTTCGATAGCTAAGGGCGATTTTTTCAAAGTATTCTAAGTTGCCGAAAGCTATCACTTTTGGTAGCTAAAATGGTATGTGCGAGGAATTTTAAGCTACTGAAAGCACATAGCCGGTTAACAATCAGACTATCCCATCAGAATCTCAAACCGCCATCAGTACACAACATCATCATCTCAAGTGCTACTGGAATTAACTGAAATCATATCATAATACTATCTAGGAAAGTGATTGTTTGTCCGATATGATTATTTAGTGAGATATGTTTAACCCTAATCTAGTAGATCCGATCACCATAAGCCCACATCATTTGTCTTTACCTAATCTACCACATGATTTTTCCATCCTGGTCGAATGATACAATCATCACTATGATTTAAGTTCATTCTTTATCAAGGGTTTTCGTTAAACTCTTTTCCCCCATATCATGCATTTTTCCTCCACCTAAACTTCAATTCGTCCCCTATACTGTGTCAAAGGTGTCATTACTAATTTTGTGTCCTATGACCTTATGGATGCTTGCAAGGAACAAAAATAATGGGACAAAAAAAGAGGTAGGGTAAATGACATAATGCACATGAGACATTTTTTATTCTATAATATATATCTCTTTGCACCCCCGTCCTATGTCTCTCAGGCGCAAAATTAGAAATTTGGGTAGGAAAACCAACATCGAGTGGTTGATTATCATTTATTTCAAACTGTTGGATCATGTTGTCATTGATGCCAATGGTTTGATTGATTGATGTCATTGATTGATGTCAAGTGATTGATTGATGTCAAAGGATTGACTGATTGATGATTGATGTAATATAATATGTATTGTCCTTGATGAGAATGCATAGATGAATATGGATCAATGAGTTGTCATTGATACATGATGAGGATGGATCGATGTGGTTCCATTGGTATATGATGCATTGTTGGAAAAATGTATAGATGACCCATTATTGTCTTATAATGATTGATAAGGTTTACAAATGGATGAACTCCAAAGTGGTCCCCTTATGGTGAAATCCCTCACAGGAAGACTCTTTACGGATTGAGTTATCCTAGAAGAATGGTTGGAGGACCCATGCTTGTATGAGGAATAACGAGATGACGATCAAGGAAATTGTTGGTGAAACTATCCTAGATGAATAGTGCTTGTCATGCCATTTCTGGTGGTATGTGGAATGTCACATAACTCCTCCTGGTTTGAGAGTTATGGCCTTACGAAGATGAAGGACCCTCACATGAAGGCTTG
>ML786455.1:212378-240202 GCA_009831015.1 Picea engelmannii | reverse complement strand
AGAAAGCACTCAATCAACATAATAACATATGTAATGCAAAACATTTGACAAAGGCATACAACCAGAACAATAAAATTGACATCAAACACAATATCCTAGCACAACTCTATTGGGGGATATTATATAGTTGGCAGAGTCTCAAGATACTATATAATTTAGACAATGGAATTACAAAATCGACCACAAAATCTAAACCTTACAAGCAATTGATTTGACGTATTTAGGCATAATTAAAAAACAAAAACAAATATTTGTCTTTGGACATTTGAAAAGGAAAATAGAAGCATTACGCTTTGCTGACTGACGAGATGGCATTGGTCACCCCACTTTGCATTGCTATCAAAATTGTGCATAGTTAACAACATACACACCTTTTATAATAAAGCAAGCTCTAAACATGCAATAATTCCATTTTAATTTAATCTATAAATCTCACTCCTAGAGTCAATTTTGCACAAATATATCAATCCATCAATCTCTTTACTCAAACGTTGTCACTTCCTCCTCCTTATATTCCCAGATTTCTGTTTCTTATAAAAATAAATCTAATCAAAAATTTACTACGATTATAGTGTATTGTACCTGGACAAAGGACGAACCACCAGGATCATGCATATCACAGATCCAACATACAGTATGAGAATGATTGTATCCTCACCTCGTATAATATAGTAGAGGTTAGGATTTTTCTCACTCTTCTCAAACCCCATCTGAAGCAATTAAGTGTCTATCCTTGAATACCAAGCTCTTGGAGCTTGCTTCAGACCATAAAGTGCCTTTCTCAGAAGACACACATGGGACTCTCTCCCCAACACCTCAAACCCTTGTGGTTGTTCTATGTACACCTCCTCCTCTATAAAACCATTTAGAAAAGCAGTCTTTACATCCATTTGATGTATCCTCCAACCCATCTTTTCTACAATGTCAATAATGATCTGGATATAAGTGTATCTCGCAACTAGGGAGAGCGTCTCATCATAGTCGTCTCCCTCTATTTGAGAGAATCCTATCACCATAGATCAGTCCTTGTGTTTCTCTATGTTGCCATATACAACATACTTGGTCTTATACAACCACCTAGAAGTCACAACTGACTTCCCCTTAGGCTTCAACACCACCTCTCACACATCATTACACATGATGGAGTCCTACTCCTCCTGCATGGCCTCTTGCCAAACATGTTGGTCAAATGCTTACGCAAATGTTGTGGGCTCTGCATCTGTGATGTTTTTCACCATAGCCAAGTAAGATCCAAGTCTCTTTGGCGCTCTACTCTCTCTCATCAACAGCTTGGGCTCTCCTACATACTTATTGGCTTCCTTTAGGGTCTCCTAAAACCATCTCGGTTTCTTCTTCCCTGGAGTAATCAATGGAGAAGTAATCACAAAGTTCAAACAACAAGATGAAGAGAACCTTCCAATTGAATATGCAACTCTATTGGGTTGTCAAAGTAAGGCAACATTTTCATTGGGGCAAGTGGTTCACTAGGGACCAAAACCAACAAAAGGTTCCCCATCTAATACAAGAAATTGACGCAATGGAGACTATTTCTTCTCAAGAGAGGACAACTAATCTAGGTGGTTATTTGAAAGTCGGCTCAACAACTATCCCAAATCTGTCGCCATATTAGAAACAATATTGAATCTTGCTAGTTTGCAAGTCCCGAACTTGTAGCATATTTTTCATGCCCTTCCCATTCATTTTTGGTATTTCAATGGCCAATAATTGTTCAATGGGCTCAACCTCCTAAACTTGTAGAGCTTGGAAAAATATTTCCAGTAGTCCAAAGAGCACCAAAAATAGAGTTTGTATGTGAAAGTTATGGCCTCATGAAGTTGACCTTCCAACTAGGCTCCTCGGGAACCACCTTTCTTTCGCTACCTCAAGTCTAGGATTAGGGTTTTTGGATATTAGGGGTTTTGGAATTATGATAAGTTGTAGTTTCAACCTCTTGTTATGGGATTTTTGTGAATAAGCATTGTATAATGTAGACACATCTCTTCTCGAAGATAGCTACCATCATTCTAGCCATTGTATCTGTATAATGTTTATCACTATTGTGAGGGATAGAATTTGGTTTTCACTATACCTCTGTCTTTTTTGTATTATTGTTGTCTTTCATTTCATTCATAATGATATTTTCAAAGATGGATTGATTGGGCATAAATCCTGGTTCTTTGAAGATAATTTTTACAATTATAGATTTGATTCTATTAGCAATGATTTTTGGGAATATCTTGTAGGAAACATTGCATATAGAAATGGGCTTGAACCTCGAATATTTTTTGATGATTTGACGATTTTATTGGCTCATGGGTTTGAAGTGTTATTGCCAGCTTCACTTCTTCCCATGCTTTAAATAATGTTTAAAACACTTCTTCCAACTACCACCCTTAACTCCTGTACTTTTCCATATGATTTGAACTAATCAATCCTGTCCATGTTTCCAAAATCACATGGCTTGAGCTGATACAAATCTGAGTTATGGGCTCGAGATGTGTGCATAATTGGGATCTAAAGGTTAACTGCACCTGCAAGGGATGCGAGAAAACATTCAAGAGTCTGGTTTGAAACGAGGATGATCTGAGTTACTTTAATCGGTGACAGAGTGTTGCACATAACATGGAGGGAGGAGGACTTGGTGTGGCATTCAATGTGGTTGGGCAATTGATCGAAGAGTAGGAAATGTTGTATGATACTCAAAATATTTTGAACTTTGTTGTTCTCATTGCTATTGTGTGTATCTGCAACCATGGTGCCCACATATAATATTTGGAGCTGGAGAAAACTCAGTGTGTGTCTGTCCTTTTTAGTCATATTTATTCACTCCTTCCGCCTTCTGTCCGTTGTTTCTGATGATGGTAAGTAAACCCATTAGTGACCATTTACTCTTCTTGATTAACGTTTGGCCTCTTATACTGAAGAAACCAAGATAAACCCATCAAGAAAATGTTATTAGTTGTTGTTGTGTTGCCATGGAACGTAATGCATTTGTGTTTTTCACCTTGATTTTTGTATTGGGTAATGTAGTTAACCAGCTGAGATTGTTCTAGTTTTAGTTACAACCCCTTTTCTGGGTTATACAGGAGCAACTCTCTTGGTAATTAAGAATTTTTTTCGTGATAGTGATAACATTCTATACAACTGGATTAATGCTGCTTCCAATGATCACTGCTCCTGGACGGGTGTCACCTGTGACAATGTTACCTTCGCTGTTGTTTCATTGTAAGTTGGTCTCTTACTTTTCCATTGAAATTCATGTAAAAACCCAACATATACTCCAAATATGTTATAATGGGAATCATCAAGAATGTTGTTGCTGGGCAGTTTGTTGTTATTTGAGTTTTGATTCTGTGCTTACTTCATATGTTTGTATTTGTTCTGGTTTGTGCTATGTAGGAATCTCTCTCATCTGAACCTCAGAGGAGAAATTTCCCCAGTGATTGGAAATCTAAAAAGACTAGAATCAATGTATGTGATTCCAAAGGTTAATTATATATTACTTTTAAGCAATACGGGTTCAGAGCATTTATACCAACAGTGTAAATGTAGGCTATATTTAGCAGGTCTTTATAACATATATGTTGTTCATAGTTGATTCAGTGTTGTGTATGCAGTGACCTTCAAGGAAATGATCTCTCTGGCCAAATTCTCGACGAGATTGGAGATTGCTCCGCATTGAAAATCTTGTGAGTTGTTCTCCCTAATCTTGCAAGAGTAGTGTGGTTAAAGCGGGCCATGTCCATATGGCACATGAAAAACCCATGAAAAACCCTTCAAAGAAATGCCCACCTCACCCATCTGGGAAAATCTCTCTTCAAACGATTACCCATCCAAACAAAAATTGCTAGTCAACTACAACTTGGTTAAAATAGATCTCACTATATCTTAACACTCAAAGTCTAGTCCAAGATGAATATATTACCAGTTTTATTGATAAATTGCAAGTATTATGCTAAAAAAAACAGTCTTTTGAGGAGATATATGATGCCAAACCAAGCTACTATGTGCCTCTAAACATCCCTTTAGTCAAATCTCATAGTCATCATTCTCATGGTTTATATTTCTATTTCATAGAATGCTATGACTTGATTTCATCTTAAATGTTGCTGCAGAGATGTCTCTTATAATTGTTTATATGCAGATATTCCTTAAAGCGGGCCATGTCCATATGGCACACGAAAAACCCATGAAAATCCCCACCTCACCCATCTAGGAAAGTCTCTTTTCAAACGTTTACCTGTCTAAGAAAAAATTTCTAGTCAACTACAACTTGGTAAAAACAGATATCATCATATCCCAACACTCGAGGTCTAGTTCAAGATGAATATATTGCCAATTATATATATAAATTGTAAGTATTATGCTAAAAACAATAGTCTTTTGAAGAGATATATGATGCCAAACCAAGCTGTTGTGCGCCTCTAAACATCCCTTTAGTCAAATATATTAGTCATCATTCTTATGGTTTATATTTCTATTTCATAGAATGCCCTGACTTGATTTCATCTTAAATGTTGCTGCAAAGATGTCTCTTATAATCATTAGTCCCTGTCGGAAGGCCTGGGACTATAGCAATGAGTTCATCATTGACTTGATATTAGTTTAGGGTTGACTTTAAATTTTTTTAGAAATTATAATGTGTAACTTAGTAAGTTTGTATTCATATATATATATATATATATATATATATATATATATATATATATATATATATATATATATATATATATATATATTTGTTACAATTTTATTGGCTCATAGGTTTGAAGTGTTATTGCCAGCTTCACTTCTTTCCATGCTTTAAATAATGTTTAAAACACTTCTTCCAACTACCACCCTTAACTCCTGTACTTTTCCATACAATTTGAACTAATCAATCCTATCCACGTTTCCAAAACCACATGGATTGAGCTGATATGAATATGAGTTATGGGATCGAGTTGTGTGCAGACTTGGGATCTGAAGGTTTCTCTTGTTCTCATCCGATTGGATCTGAAGGTTCCCAACGCTACCAGGCGATGGCCCATCCCCAAGCCCTCCATCTCTCTTCACAATTTTAAGGAGCTGTATGTTCAGGATTCTGTCGAGGAAGACGAAGCTTAAGGCATGGGAGATAATGGCTGCACCAAGGAAGAAGACAAGTGCCCTTCTGATCCTAAAATCATAGAAGAAAATAAGCGGAAAAGAGAGCAAGAATGCATTGATTACGACAAGGAAATCAAATGCCCTAAGACCACAACAGGTCACCAGCCAGATGCTCTGGATCAGATGTATTGTGATGATTTAGTCGTTCCTAAAAATGCCAGAGATCCAAAAAGGGCCTCAGATTGACCTGGACCCCAGGATTTAGGCTCTGTGAAAGAGGAGAAGCTTCCAGAGGCTACTAATCCCATTCAAGAGGTAGCTAACTATGTTTTATTTTCATTGTTTAATTGTTGGAATTGCTGCAAGAAACATGCTCCTGAGGGAATTCCAAGGGCTTTCACGTAATGTTGTCACCTCCTATTAAGGATTTTTGGCTCAGATCCTGATAAGGTTGACTTTACTGTTTAGCACATACCCCTGTTTTGTAGGCTTTCACAACACTGATTTCAAATTTTCCTCCTCAAAAAATCTCAATGTAAATTGTGTTGTAATTTTTGTTGTTGTTATTGTTCCCACAACAACTAATTACTATTCTTGAAATTCAGAATCACGAGTGGTTTCTAAAGAATTCACCTATAGATTTGTGGACCTTGACGTCTATAGCAGTGGGGAGTTCCTATGTGATTTGTAATATTATTATGTTTTAAGGGTTTTGTAGTTGCCTCCATTGCAGCATGATAACAATATTATGCTGGTTTTTTTTCTGAGACTTCACTTCTGCCATGCCCTAAATCAATTATGGAGGCATAGTAGAAAATTATCACATCTTAAGTCCAATATTCAGGTCCTTTGGATGAATAATCAATTGGTTTCTAAGATTTCTGGCTCCATCGAGGTTCTTTCGAGGATGAATGCACTTACTCAGGTCTGGCTTCAGTCAAATGCTTTCACAAGTCCCATTCCTGACCTCAGTAAGTCTCTGTCGCTAGAAGACCTTGGGCTACGGGATAATATGTTAACTGGGTTAGTTCCTGAGACTCTAACTTCTCTTCCTTCATTGCAGAGTGTTTCGTTAATCAACAATGCATTGCAAGGCCCTTATCCCAGTTTTACCAAGAAAATAGACGCAGTCATTGGGGAGCCCAATGAAAACAGTTTTTGTTTACCCAACTTGGGACCCTGTGATTCGAAGGTGGATGTGCTC
This sequence comes from Picea engelmannii, assembly GCA_009831015.1. NCBI lineage: Eukaryota > Viridiplantae > Streptophyta > Pinopsida > Pinales > Pinaceae > Picea > Picea engelmannii. The sequence goes on along the minus strand of ML786455.1, from coordinate 233,910 downwards.
CTTTCGTTTGCTCAGGGTGTTGGGTATCCCTATGTTTTGGCCTCTAACTAGAAAGGAAACGACCCCTGTGCTGGCTGGCGGTATGTTTTTTTAGTTTTTTTTTATAAGTAAACAGAAATGTATTTATTTGTGTGCTCAGAAACTACAAGAGGCTTCTTTCCAATTCTCACCAGCTTTATCTATGGACAAATTTGTTCAAAAATAAAAATGCAAGAAGCCCGAGATCTGCCTTTGTATTCTGTCGTGTTGCAAGATCGAAAATTCCTTCGGGCCAGACCAAAAATCAAAAGAATATCTTAGGTGGGTTTAGCCAGGACCAAATTGGGTATCCAGGATTTCAACTGGGATTTTGTAGGTTTGAATTGGGTATTTACAGATACCACGCGTTAAATATTTTGATGAGATTAGGGCTGATTGCAGTCCATATTCTAAGTAAGTTTAATGTATTCTTGCTATCCCGTAACAAGTGATTTTCAGTTTATTGGTTTTTTTGCATTATTTTGTTTTTCTTTTGATGGTCGGTTTATGTGGCTATCTTCATCTCTGATTTGTTTTCATATATCCGCGGCTCTACGTATAGTTCCATGGGTTAAATTTCTACCAATAACATGGGTACCTTGGCGAATGCCCGTCTGGAATTTGGGTCAAGTCTCGTTCTCCGGTCATGGTGCTGAGCAGAATCTGTGTGAAATACCCACATGGTTTTAAGGGGTATTGAAGAGGGCCTTATATGGAGGAATTGATTTTAATGCATAGAAGCACAATACCCAATTCAGGACACCCTAGGATTTTGAGTATTAGAGCTCATTGAAGTCGATAAAATTTTGGGATCTATGGAGAGAAGAATGGAAAGGGATTTTATGGGATTGGGTAGACGCAATGGTAATGAAATGGAGGCTGAGAAGACGAGTAACAATGAACAACCACATGGTGAAAGAGAGAAAATTATGAGCCTGAGTCTCTTTCAGGAAGCTGAGAAAAGTACTATGCTACAACTTTCTTCTGGCAGTTTTTGTGGGTTAAGTGAAGCTATTGGTAAAGCTGGGATTGCAAATGGATCTGGTAAGGGTAAGTACTGATTCAGATCCTTCCTAGAGTTACTTCATTGTTTTTTATTTTATTCATATAATTGATTTAGACAAAGGACTCACTTCACTGAGGTCTGTAGAATGGATCAACTCGGAAGACATGGATATGGAAGTTTACCCATATGAAGATCTTGTCCAAGTCAAAAGAGACCATGAATTTCCACTTTTCAAATGAATGGTAGCCATATTCAGTGTTTGAAGGGAGATTTCTTTTTGTATGAGTTATGTGTTAAGGTTTCCTTATTAACTATTATTAGAGATAATTTTTGTTATGAAGATAATATCAAATCTCTTATGTCTAACCATTATCTGTGGGAATAATTATAAATAATAATACATAACAATAAAGTGTTGAGATATATTTTGCTTGGGAGGAGATGGAAGGATGCATTGGATCGAGTTGGGAATTTATAGAAGAGGCTATTTTAACTTTTTTGATTTTTTCTTTTTTGGAATCTACTAGAAGGTGGAGAGTTGCATTGTATAATACAACCTTCCTTCAGCTTAGGTGCCAGGTCTAAGGGGTAACTATTTTGTCAAATTTGTTGGACTTGGACCTGACCTGACATCATCCCTTTCTTGGGACATGCCATTTGGAAGGGGTAGGCCACACCAATAATAGAAGCTCAGTGGATGGCTTAATAATCCATGATCACACCAGTGCACCGAGGCCCCATTTGCCTTTGTAATATTTTTGGTTGTCATCTTTGTGGTTTTTCCTTGCATTAATTTGTCCATCATCGGATTCAATCATTGCTTCTCAGGACTGTCGAAGAGAATGGAGTTAAGAATGGTGATTGCTTGTTTGGAAAAATATTCCTTTGTGGAAAGATAGAACTCTGTTTGAGAAGTTTCGTATCTGTTTTATCTGTTCATGCAGGAAGGTAGGTAGAGTTTGATAGGCAGGGCCATTCTCTTGGGTGAAGGGATACTAGCACTGCAGCTCATCATTTTGCAAAATAGACTTCAAATGTAATCTCGAGTTCCTAGTAGCAAGTTTAGTGTTCACTCTGTTGTCTTGCCTATCATAGATCACATATTTTCAAATTATCCAGTAATTGAAATCCTCGAGGGCCACAAATCCATGCCCATCATTTCCCTATAGGAAAGCTTCTTGACCACAATGTCATTACGCCAAAGAAGTCGGTTCTTTGATTTTCTTGAAAATGTTGGTATGACTGGTTTTTCCCTAGGATTGGATCGAACAACCTTTTGATCGAAACAGTTTATAATATGTTGTGAGGACCACAACATTTTGATTTATTTGCAAAAGAACTGAATGATCTCATTGTATGGCCTTGCATTGTGCTTGCAATTCCATGTTAACATTGTTCAACACACAACTTCAACCTGAAACAAATAAACTTTGAAATGATGTAGATGATATAAGGAATAATATGCATTCTTAACTTAGCATGCAGTGGACTTATTGAATCAAACCAAGTTAATTTGAATTGATGTTTATACTTTAAAAAATGACGTAAATTTTATCTTCCTCTTGCAGTATATGTGCCAAACACAAGCATGCAATGGACTTATTGCATACTTCTATCTCTTCAAAGCTCCGCATCAATTCAATGAGTCTCTGTCATTGTGTGTAATCTTTATTACATGCATGTGCACACTATGTTCCCAAAAATAGTATGGTCTAGTAATTATTCTTCAAGAAACATACAAATGAAATTAGGGAACATGAAAAGAAATCTAGAACTGATGTTGTTTTATTTTGAACTGTCCACAATGGCCTGACTATTCTTAGGCTGTTATAGGGGTGTTTCTCAGCTGATAAATGTATGAGCTACTTGACTTCAACCAGTACATATGATACTCTATAGGTATCAACTTTTCATAAATGGCATCTTGGGGCCGGTCTTGGAAGAGTTTATTAGTGGACTCTATGTTTTGTTAATTCCTTTGCATTTATGGCGTAAATTTATACAACTATAATGCTAAGATTTATAGTGCTAAGATTTATTGGACTATGAAAAATAACAGGTACATCTACGAAAGCATTTTTAAAAGGAGTAGAAACATGGAAACAAGAGACTATTCTAAAAAAGGTACTTGATTTCTTTTATAATATCTTGTTTAAAGTTAGAGCAAAGAGGGACTTGAATCTAGTGACTAGAGTTATGCTTGGTCTACAACCAATTGTAACTGTAGATACATCCAAATCAAATCATAGAAGTACATCTACTTCTCAGGTAATTATTTTCTACTCAAGTGAATTGCAACTATGTTGATCCTTACTGTTCACTATTAATTTTGTGTTAGGTGTATAGTAACATGCATCTTTTGAAGGATATGTACACTAGTGCCATGGCATATGGAACATGTTTGCTTGGAACTAACCTATGCATTTACTCTAAAGTTGCATTTCCAACTTTAGCTTCGTCATTTCCTTGTAATCCTGGTGCTCCTAGCATCATGTTTGAGTTTTTATTACATGTTTGGCATTCCAATTTCATCCTTATGACAAGTAAAAATGGGTAGCTTCCCTCCATTTTGGGACTTTAATGTCATGCTTGTCTCCAAAGTGCAAATGTAGGGGATCAACCTTTTTCTGGGAGGTCTGTCCTCTTCAACATGCCTAGATCATGAGAAGCTTGACTTGTAGTTTGTTAGTCTGTTTAACATCGACAATTTCCAATTTATCCGGAACGCCATTTCCACCATCCGATTTATTGCCCTCAGAAAATTCTTTTGGCAATTCTCTTGTTACTAACATGTTACTCCTATAGCATTAATATTCTTGTTATAAGGACACAAACATTCAAAATATGCACAAGCATTAATATTCTCTTGTTACCTGTGAATTTAGGTCAAGTTCCATATGCACAGGTAGTTGGTTTTCAACTTTGGAGATCCTCAGAGCCCAGACCAGGACCTAAGAGGGATTAATTATTTAAGGGAATATGCTTATTGTGAAGGAACTCTTGAAGACCAGTGTCAAGAATCTGTATAACATTTTCTGTATAACATTTTTTGTTAATGTGTAGTGTTATAATAACCATGCTCAATGGGTGTGTGTGCAGGTCAAGTTATAAAGGGATGGGAATAAGGAATTGCGAGTATGAAGAAGGGAAAGAAGGCCATATTTAGAATACTTCCAGAGTTAGGGTATGGAGAATTAGGGTCTCCTCCCATCATTCCCCCAAATTCCACACTCCAATTTGAAGTGGAAATGCTCTCCTGGACAACAATTAGAGATGTCTGCAAAGATGGAGGCCTTCTAAAGAAAACTATGAGGAATGGAGAGAGATGGGCATACCCTAAAGACGCCGATGAAGTTCTAGGTATATATTGTTATTTCAGGACATGGACATGAATTTATTCATTATTTACATGGCTGACTTTGGATAATATGGCTTAGTAAAGCAAACAACTGGTTTTGTGTTATATAAACTTTTCTCCAGTGAGATACGAAGCAAGGCTAGAAGATGGAACTATGGTCTCCAGATCATCTAAAGGGGTCGAATTATATAGGGAAGAAGAGAAATCAGTGTGATTTGTAGCAGAGATTACCATGTTGTAGTTGTCCTTTTTAGTGTGTTTTAGAGTTAGAGCATGAAGTTTTTATTTTGTGTGGGCAAGCTGTGTGTTACTTCAGCTGTTGTTGTAGATCATTCAGTCTTATTAGAGGCATTCTAGTATTCTCTTTTGGATTTTCAGATTGTTTTTATGTAGATCTAAGCTTTAGTTTTCCACCAGTTTGACCTAACTTTGTGATATGCAGCATCTACATGCTTGAAATTTCCTTATGGTGCTTTATTTAAGAAGATCCATTGTTTCGATAGGTCTTAACTAATATTTAGTTGTTAACTTTTAGGAATTGACTCCATGAGTGTAGATTTGCTTACCATGTCATGAAAATTTAACAATGTTAGATTAATTACTTCTAACTTCACTTAAAAGTTAATATACCCCCTTCTTATAAGAGATTCCTTAATCTCAAAAGGTGCCTTTATTTAACTCATTTTATTTACAACCTTTTATTTGTTTCAGATTGGTCACAACCTGTATGTATGGCCATTGCAACAATTTGATGCATGCCATGCAAATGGATGCCTTGAATCTTCTGCAACAAAACTTAATAATTTTATTGTTTGATGTTGATGAGATTGAACGGTTTCGGCTATGAGATGTAGAAAATTGTTAAACACATATACCCACACAAGAAGATATTATTGTGTCTTATATTTCATAAATTTTAGCCACATGACCTGCATTTTTATTCCTTCATAATGACTTCGCCACAATTTTATTATTATTATTTTACTATGCACTCAATAATCTGATTTTTAATGAACCCATTTTTTTAAATGGTTAACTGTGGAAGGGTTATGCAGGGTTTCAATGCAGATTGAGAAATATTTACCTTCAATATGGTGCAATTCAATGTACTCAGGCCTTCAACTGTAATGGCAATATAAATCCAATGCCCTAAGGATATGACCCATAGAACAACGCCAAGATTAATGTTGTTAGTAGGATCAATTTTCCTATGTTTTCCTTTTGATTGTTTCACGATTGTAGATGCAGGGGAAACTATGGCCCATTCAAAGGTAATGATGATTGTCCTTCGCTTGACTTACAGTGACGATTTCTTCTACTTATTTTGTTTGTAGATGACAATTCTTAATAAAAAACTTAATTCCCATTTAATTGTTTCCTTCAAAATTTTGCAGTGGAGTGCATAATGATAGTATTTGATAAACAAATTGGCCACAACCCACATTTCTTGTGAGTTATACACTCACAAGTATGAACAGGAATACACATTAGAATGAGAAAGAGGAGATTCATTCATTTTCATTAGATGATGCAATGTCTCATTACATAGTAGGAGAAGCGGGGTATGTTACATAACTCCGAAATAGGATAGAATTCAGAAATCCGTAAAGGATAAATTTATTTGATAATATGTTGATTAATGATTGACAATACAATGGAATGTGATATTAATAAACATTGAATAGTACATGCTTGGAAAGACAAGATGCATGACCTTTTGATATAATAATAATAATAATTATTTATTAATATTTATTATTATTAGGTAGCATATAAGTGAGGCATCTAATGTTGTCTTATGTATATTATAGAATTAATTCGATGTTACTTTTATTGATGATTTCACCCAACAATAGAGCCCTATGTTAGACTTATAAAAGGTCTAAACTCAAGAAAATCCCAAGTGGCTTTGTAAAATTTCCAGGGGAAGCCATTTGAAGCTGGGCAACATATAGGTGATCAAGCACTTATGTATTGGTCACTTATGTCTTGGTCATCTCTTGGCAAGTACACTTTTTAATGAAGTGTACTTACTAATACTGATGGTTGTCAGGTTTTTGAAAGCACTTCCAAAGAGATCAGAACTTATCACTGTTACGTTCGAGACATGAACAAAGTAAATCTGAATTTTTTTATGAGAGTCTTTGAAGGTCCATCATTGATTCCTTAGATGATTATAGATAGCCCCATTGGAGTGTATGGATGAAAGGGTTGGTTTTCATTATGACAATCTGTATGGAGATCTGTGACTTAATCCAAGTTCAAGTTGCCATGCATATAAAAAATGATATTATAGGTCTACCTCCAGCACAATAGATCTCAGTCCATATAGAACACATCCTGAAGTATACTGGCACGAGCAGGAAATTCAGGCATGGATCAAGATTTTGTGAGGAGAGTGTGTCGTTTGTAGGCAAACAGAAATGTCAAATTCTGATGGATCTTCTAATAAATGCAAGTGGATCGGGATGTAGTGCTAAATGAAGTTTTGTGGATAGGTTATCCAAGTTACATGAAGATGGTTGAAATGAGATTAATAAAGGAATTCTCTTTTGGGTGAGATCAAACACATAACAATGTTTTTTTTGTTATACTTATGCAAGGAGAAACCTAACTTTCTAATTGATGACCAATCATGTGATTTGAGGCTTGCTGCTAGTATAATTCGCCTATATCTTGAGTTTGTATGCAACCTTTTTACAAGGGAAGGTCCATGGATCTGAGTTAACCTACCTCAGAAGCCAGAGTGGTGATTGCAATAGTATTCTACATAGAGAGTTTGATGTGATCACCAGACTAGTAGCAGGTTCTATCACAACAATGATGTCCCGGTTAGTTTTAACCCAGGCAAATTTGTGGTACTGTCATAAAACAACAGCATGATGATTAAGACATCATTTCTTTCATTTCTCTCAATATGATGATGAATAGTGCTCTCAAACTTATTTATTTTGATTAGGACATCCCATAGTATCTACATGAGACTCTGCCTCTATTTGATCTCTTTTTCTATAGTGAATTCTTATACAGCCAGAACCATTGTTTGGAATACAACTTTGATAGCTCATATTCAACATTTTGATTTCATAGTCTTTTCATTACGCTGACAAGTAATGTTCTTTGTAAATGCCTGTTTTAATGAAATTTATATTGATGATCAAATATCTCTTTGGAACAATTTTGTGGTGAGCAATTGCATTTTCCTTGAATTGATATATGTTTACATTTTTTGTTTTCAGAGATTGATATATGTTGTGACAATCTAAATTCTCTTATTGATCTATGAATAAAGTTGCTTGTTCTAACACCAGCAAATGAATCTTTATACAGGTCAACTGTGCTGGATTTGAACATATGAGTTGATTCACGACTGGTTGGGATACTGACATGCCCCATCAGATATTATATTATACAAATTTGTACAATAGTAGAGTGGGACTGTAGAATGTCGTATGCCATGGCATTCATATTTTAAGAACAGATCACAGGATTTCTAGTATTTTTCTGAAACAGGTTTTTTCTTGTATCCAACATGCACTTAGCTTATGGGCCTTCTATGATCACTTATGGCAGTTGCAGGGTTGTGATTTTTTTGGGAAAATAGTCTCATTTGCAATGTGTCTAGTTAGAGTTTTGTCCCTATTCTTACATGTACATGGTATCAACAAAGAAATCACATTTGTTTAGCGATTGCTAATAAATTGTGTAGGGATGATCTTTTATCAAGTACGAGTCTTGTGTAATTTCTGGAATATCAATCTAATATAATATGCATTCTTAGTCCCTACCTTCCACTGCGATGCAAAAAACTTCCCCTCATTTCTACTTTCATCCAAAATCTAGGTGCATAAATTTATTGTAACCTTTCTATTTAAAAATGTTCTTATTGTATTTTAAGCTAATATTTATTTAGTTGCAATTACCTAAACTGTTCTGATCTGTATTCCAACTTGTTTATTGTTCTATGTAATTGTTTTTTTTTTTAAACATAAGCTGTAGAAGAATTGTATTAATAGGCTGTGCCAAAGCTAACAACATCAAACCAGTCTACAATCAAGGCATATAGCCGAAGAATTTGGAGTATTTCAAATTTCAAATTTTCTCACCCTCTTCGGACCTTGTCTATGATCATCTAGACTGTATACATCCTTACAAAACTTCCCTAGGCACCAAAATATCTTAAAATACATTAGCTATCTATTGGGGGAGAGACTTGACCAGTAACGAGTTAAGGGATGGGGAGTGCCCCCCTTACTCCATTTGTTTCAAATTCACCTTTTCTTATTCTCGATCCATATTAGCCCAAAGATCGGCAAGGGGGTTGAGATCTCTTTTGATATGGAAGAGATTAATTTCTCCAAAGCTTTCAACAATAGTCCTGATTCATTGAAGGATGCCATTTAAAAGGTTTTTGTCCACTGTTTGTTTTTTGAGAATTTCTTTAACTATCAACATAGAATCTAAATATAGACCGATGATATAGATTTAAATATTGATATGGCTAGTATCTTAGCAAAGGTTAATGTACCTGTCCCTCTTAGTATTGATATTGTATTTTTTTTAAATACCTACAAGATAGCCGCTATTGCGACATCTTGGAGTGTCGCTCCCATAGCAACCACGTCGGAGATGATACCTCTTAACGTCGCTCTTCCCACATTCTATACGTCTCTCTTGCCACCTTCGATATGTCGGTCTTGCCATGTTCAAGATGTCTCTATTGCCACATCTAAGACATCTCTCTTGCCACGTTCCTGACGTCTCTCTTCCCACGTTTTAGACGTCTCTCTTTCCACCTTCAAGACGTTGGTCTTGCCACGTTCAAGACGTCTCTCTTGCCACGTTTAAGACATTGCTCTTGCCACATTCAAGACTTCGCTCTTGCCATGTTCCAGATGCCTCTATTTCCATGTTTCAGACGTCTCTCTTTCCACGTTCAAGACGTCGGTCTTGCCACGTTCAATACATCGCAATAACGACGAAATATATGTCGTCGAAAAAGAGACATCATGTGAAACGACGTTTGAGGGGTCCATTGTTTGTCATTCTCCCGACAATATGAAGTGGCAATTGCATCGAATGCACCATTGGAATTTGACCCAAATGTACTAGTGAGGCGATGATAACTTCTATTGATGTGTTGGTTTAGCTACATAAACAACAAAAATTTGTCATCAAATGGGCGACGACATCTTCTATTGATGCGATGGTTCAGATATATAAACAACGAAAAGTGGTGTCGAATATGAAACGACAACTTCTATTGTTGTGTCGGTTTAGCTACATAAACAAAAAAAAGTTTTCGTCGAATAGGTGATGATAACTTCTATTGATGCGTCGGTTTAACTATAAAAGTTATTGTCGCAATTTAGATGAAAAGTTGGTTTGAGATTGTTTGCCTATATCATCGCTTATGCGACGTTTGATCAAGTTCGTCGCAAATGCCATGTCACCTAAACCGACGTTTTAGAGACTCCAAATTCGTCGCCATATCAATGACATAACGTCGCATAAGCATCAAAACAACCATCTCAGAATGGGCCAAATATGCTAGTGTTATGTTCTGGTATTGGCTTGGTACAACAAGTTGTAGGGATAGATTACGACAGTCAGAGTGCAAGTTTTTTGGTGAAGAACATGACTTATCATTCAAAGACAAAGCATATTGACGCTCAATATCACTTTGTGAGTGACATAGTTGAAGAAAAGAAAGTGTTGATGATGAAGGTGGACACTTTGAAGAATGTTGTAGATTCATTAACCAAATTTGTGAGAACTAAGAATTTCTATTGGTGTAGAGGATCTACGGGCATTGTTTTATTGGATTGTTGACTATGTAACCATGTAATCCCATGTATGCAAAGAAAACAACAAGTGGGAGAATGTTGGGTTTGTTTTATATTCTTTGCATGGAGAGATTTATTTTTTGCATTGCACCAGGCATGTAGGGGAGAGGGATCCCCTATGTGCAAGGATTCAGTGGTAGCTCCCCCCAAAGTTGTTTTTCCTCATTTTTTGTGTCCATTTATGAGTGATTTTTTGGCTTATGGTTTTTTGCCGATGGTTTTCTATTTTCGGTTAAGTAATTAGGGTTGTTGACTAGTTCAGGTCATTGGATTAGGGTTTTGGATGTCGTTGCATCCTACATGTATATTTTATCGTAAACAATGTATGATGTGAATGAATATGGAATATGCTAGTTTTCCCAGTTTGTGTTTCTAGGGGAAAAATCTCTATGTAATGTGTGTATTTTCCATTGTATATTTGTTTTTCTTTTATTGAAAATATGTTTTCAGTAAATGATTATACAATGTTAAAATATAAAATTATGTTATTAGATTTTTCCCCTGTGACTTTGGTTCATGTCACATCAGAGATTGACCAAGTGAAAGAAAAAATCCTAACACACACAAAAGACTCGTAATGAAATAAATACTTATCAAAGAGGGAAGAAAGATTCACACCTTTTATCCTTACGTTCGGTTTCATTCCCCGCTCTCGACCCTAGTACTACTCTTGACCCCTACTTGATTTAACCCACAAAATAAGAGCAAGGAAGTATTATAACAAGGTAGTTATAGCATAAAATCATACAAGAATTTGATATATAGATTCAAATATGGAGAGTAATTGGACATACACAAGGAAATTGAATCAATATTACACAAGTATGGGGAAAATATACCTCTTTATTAGAAATGGTAAAATAAGTCATTACAACCTCACTCCAACTGTCGGCACTACCTCAAATCCACCCACTAAGTTCCTCCAAAAGGTCCTTCAAGCATCACTAAACAATATTGTCATTCCCCAAATGGCCCAATAAAGATAGGAACACACCTTATGGACATATAATGAGAAGGAAGGAATGTTGGAACAAGGGTTCCAAGTCATAGGGATGCTACCCAAAGGATGAAGGGGAATATGGAGACATGGAATTTCTTCAGCATAACTTTACACCTAGGTTTTCCTCCTCATCCATGTCCCCAAAGGTGCCTTTATACCATCCTCAATAATTTAATGAGGTTGAATTCCATTTGATATGGGATCAGGGAGGTTGGGAAATGAACCCAACCAAAAACCCTATCCGAAAATGTGGAATTCTTTTATTTTTCACATTTTTTAGGGCATCTATGGGTTGTACACTAGTAAGGCATAGATTTCCATGTGTTGCACCAAGGTGACCCACAGATATAAGAAAGACCATTGTTTCTTAAGTGGTTATTATGAAGAAAGTTGTTATTTAAACTTGCAAGTCAGGGACAAGGACTAATCCATCTTGCAATGCAAATGGTGTGACAAATTGTGGTATAACACATGGCTAGTTTATGAGTATTCCATTTCTTGTAGCAACAATAACAATCTTGTAAGTAGTAATTCGTGGTTTTTTTTCTTATTTTTATTTTATGAACACATTATATTTATCCTAATTTAGTAGATTTTATTTGTTGAACATGATTACTATGGAATTATGCATTTTCTATAGTAATTTCTGAATTCCTGTATAGTTTCCTATAAAAATACATAGTTTCTTGCAACATTTTTTCCGTCTTTGATTCACTTAATTTTTAATATTTAATATGCATCAAAAGATGTGTATTGGACCATGAATCGCTTCATTTTAATTTCATAAGGGATTGTCTTGATTTCCTATTCTTGAATTCATATTATGCAATAAAATAGATTATAAGTAGGGTTTTCTTTGCTTTCCTTCAACTCACATATATAATTGCAACTTGAATTTTTTAGCATAATTGTATGTTGATTTTGACCCAACAAATCATATTATCTCACCTGGATTTCTATATTTTCATTCTACCTCGTATAGAATTGTACTCAAACTTTCCACTGCCAGGATAAGTGGGGATTGATCACTAAGTTGCTTGGTCCTCTAAATTATGCTTTGTAGTAGTTTCAACTCTCCTTACCCTTGAATCTCAAGTTTTGTCTTTGTGATTGTTAAATAGTTTTATATTTTGTTTTGTCTTACTAATGAATTTGAAGTGGTCCTTGGATGAAATGGTCTCTCCCCATAGATATGTGTGTGTCTGGGGTTTGCATACATGATGCACAATATCTCTCAAGTTTGTATGAACCCAAGATTGACATTTAAAGTATTAAGCTGAGGAGTACAACATTATAGATACTATTCCAGTATTTGTAGCTTTACATTCTACCTCTTCTATACTTGTACCCGACCTTTCCACTCTCAAGATATGTGGATATTTGTCACTAAATTTCTTGGTTCTCTCAATTCTTCTTCGTAGTAATTTACATCTTTTCTTGCACTTGAATCTTTGGTTTTTTCTTTGTGTTTGTTAAGTACTTGTTATCTTGTTCTCTCCCTCACTAGAGAATTCAAGGTGGTCCTTAGATGAAATAGTCTCTCCTTGTAGATATATGCATGTGTAGGGTCCACATAAAAAGTGCGTAATACCTCTCAAGATTGTATGAACCCCGGGTTTACATTTAAAGTATTAAACTGAGGAGTACAACATTATTTTTGCTATTCTAGGGCGTATCGCAACCATCAATTATTGTTTCCCTTGAACATGGAACTTATTTGTGTTCTCATCTTATAGATGGGATTTATATTGCATTAGGATTTGTACCATGATTATGAGTTATATACTCCTATGATTGGTTATTCTTCTAGTCACCATGGAGAGTGATTCAATGACTCCTTCATTGTTGCATTATGTTAGATGAAAATTGTGAGTCAGTCATGCCAAATTCATTATTTTTTCATGGTATATGATCAAGGGAATTTGAGCCAAAGTTATCCATTCTATAAAAATGTTGACCTTTCATGTTAGTCATTCCTATGTCTCTTTGTATTTGGTGGATTATTCCTTCAACAAATATACTAGTTATTGTTTCATGTTATCTAATGTGGGATACATTAAGGACCTCATTTTGACAGATCTCCTCCTATCAACGCCAAATCATTATCTAGGAAATGGATCTAAAAACCTAGATAATACCTTGGGACTTGAAGACATCATTGACCAGTTTCCTCACAATTGACAGTCAATGTTTACACATTTAACCCTTGATTGATAAATTCTATGAGTGTTCAACAAAAAATATTCTATTCACACTTGCTAGATTGCGCTATGTACCTTGGGGTCAATTTTCGTTATTGGTGGGTTTCCTCATGTATGCTAATTATTTTCATCAATGGTTGGTAATCATATATTTTCTACCATACTCGAAATTATCTCATTCTTTCACATGATGTATATTTGTACCATTGATGAGTTTGAATTGAAGAGCTTGGATAGGGGTATCCTCCATTAATTCTAACCTTCCTTATTTGTGCAATATTATATCACTAATGGATAAGTACTTTGAAGACCACATTGGCACTCTCATTTGTGCTATATGTCTTCCAGATGTATATTTTGACATAGATCTACATTGTATTTTCTTATGGATATGATCTCTTATTTGACATCGCTCCACTATGTACTTGTTCCTATCCATGGTATTGCATCTCATTTATTGTATCCTTAGTGTAATGTGTTGGTAGCCATGGTTAGTCATATATTCAAGAACCTACCTTGGGGGAGATCTATATATGGTTGGTTGATTTATGTTTGCAGGTACTTCTTGGTTCCCTGATTTGAAGAACTCCCCCTTAAGCTACTCGTCATTATTTGTAATGTATTTCAACCATTAGTTCCTCTCATGAACTCATACATTAGGGGATATATATTATACTTTCATTTTCCACCATAGGTTTTTCAAGTTTTCTATGAGATGTTATGAGGCTGAAATTACATAATTAATTGAGAAAAAATCTCATAATTGAGTAATAATTTTGAAAAAATATCATAATGGATTGGAAAAATATCATAATTGAGCATGAAAATTATGCATGACTTGTTATTTCTTAGCTCACATGCCATGAATCCTATCTTCTATATCCTCAAATATTGTATAACAAGGAGCCAAGCTGAGGGATGGGACATCATAAGACAAAAATCATCTATGCTAGTTATTTGGAACAAGATTCCTTGGTCTTGGGTTTGCTATAGATTTTTGAATGTTGGGCATCAACATTGGTGTGACTAGAGCTCAGGTGAGATTCAGATCTACTTTTTTACCATGATATGGTGATTGGTCATGCTTATTCAATAGGGTGAGCTTGTAGCTAAGAAGAAGAGTTCCATGTCTTGGAACTAGGAGTATGGAAACATATATCAAGGTAAAAATCATATATTGGTGTATTCTCTTTTATTTAATATAGATATACACTATTTCCACTCACAAATATCTATTATTCATTAATATATTTTGTATCTTAAATTAGATTTTTTTGATTTAAGTAAGCTTGAGTTATTAGCTTAGAGTTTATTTCATGCAATATTTTATTTGTGATGTTATATGGGCATGAGGAAGGTATTGCTTGTTTGATTGTTATGCAAGTAACAAAAAGGGCCATCACCTTTGGAACTAGATCTAGAATAATTCATTGGATACATTGGACAACTATCAAAAATTTTGTAAGTTAAATTTTAATTCTTCCTCTTTCTATTTCTTTATGAAATTGTGTGAATATCTTTAGGAGAAGGAGGTAGTGATCTATCATGCTATCTATCATTGGCCTATATCCAACCAAGAAGGAAAATTACTTATTTGTAGGAGAATTTCCCTTCAATAGTGACTTGGCACAAGTTTGTGATGAGGTGGCATATAAGACCCAAAATTACTTGGCACACATGGCTACCATTACTTAGCACAAGTTTGTGACGAGGTGAAAATGACCTATGGGTGACTTGGGATATGTTTTTTTTGAGATGGCAACAATCTAGGGGTGGATTGACACATATTTGTGACAAAGTGTCAATGACCTAAGGGTGACTTGGCACAAGTTTAAGAAGTTTGGGATGAGGTGTTGATGACTGAGGGGTGACTTAGCTCCAATTTGTTACTTGTGAATTGGCATAGGTTTGTGATGAAGTGGTAGATAAGGCCAAGCGGCTGACATGTGATAAGGTAACACATGTGGCTACTAAGGGATTACTTGGCACATGTTGTGATGATGTGGCACATGGGGCTGAAATTTACTTGGCACATGTGGCTACCATTACTTGCTATATATTTGTGGCGAAGTGGTGATGGACAAGGGATGTCATGGAACATGTTTTTTATTAGATGGAACATAAGTTCCAAAATTTATTGAAACACATGGCCACCATTACTTATCATAGGTTTGTGATGAGGTGGAAATGACCTAGGGTTAACTTGGCATAAGTTTATGAAAAGGTGGAAATTAACTAGGGGTGACTTGGCACAAGTTTGTGATGAGGTGGTAGTGACCTAGAGATTGATTGGTACAATTTTTATAGGTATTTGATGAGGTGTTGGTGACCAAGGGGTAACTTGGTACAATTTTATGACCTATCACTTAACGCATGTTTGTGATGAGGTAGCACATACAACTAAGTGGTTGACATGGGATAAGTTAAAACATGTGGCTACCAAGGGGTGACTTCACACAAGTTGTGATGAAGTGGGACATAAGGTCCAAAATTTCTTGGCACATGTGGCTACCATTACTTGGCACATGTTTGTGATGAAGTGGTAGCGACCAAGAGGTGACTTGGCACAATTTTGAGATGAGGTGGAACACCGGGCCCAAAATTACTTGGCACTCATGGACCATTACTTTCCATAAGGTTTGTGACAAAGTGGCAGAGACATAGGGGTGGTTGGTCATAGGTTTGATAGGTTTGTGATGAGCTGTTAGTGATCAATTGGTGACTTGGAACATGTTTGTGACTTGTGACTTGGCACAATTTTTTGATGAGATGGAAAATAACGTTAAGTGGCTAACATGAGATAAGGTAACACATGTCACTACCAAGGGTTGACTTGGTATATGTTGTGACAATATGGCACATAAGGTCCAAAATTACTTGACACACATGGATACCATTACTTGTCCTAGGTTTGTGATGACGTGGCAATGACCAAGGGGTGACTGTCATGAATGGATATAATTACTTGACATAAGTCTGCGATGAGCTGGTAGTGACCTATGGGTGACTTGGCATAGTTTTTTGATGATTTGGCATATGGATACCATTACTTTTCATAGGTTTGTGATGAGTTGGAAACAACCTAGGGGTGACTTGGCACAATGTGTAATGAGGAAACACATAAGATTAAAAAACTTGGCACAAGTTTGTGACGAGGTGATGATGACTTAAGGTTGACTTGACACATGATCAAAATGAGGTGGCACATAATATTAATTTGGTAGCAACCTAAGGGTGGTTTGGCACATGTTTTTTGATGAGGGACCTAGGCCCAGGTGACTTGGCACATGTTTGTGATGAGATGAGGACAATATAGGGGTGACTTGGAAAATGTTTTTGATGAGGTGGCACATAATATTAATTTGGCTGTGACTTGGGGGTGACTTAGCACATGTTTGTGATGAGTTACCTAGGGGTGCCTTGAAACATGTTTGTGACGAGGGAAATATGGGTGACTTGGAACATGTTTGTGATGAGGGACCTAGGGTTAACTTGGCACATGTATGCGATGTGGCACACAAGATTAAAATTATTTGGAACATGTTTGTGATGAGGGATCTAAGGGTGACTTGGAACATGTTTATGATAAAGTGGCATGTAACATTAAAAATTACTTAGCACATGTTTGTGATGAGGGACCTAGAGGTGACTTAGCACATGTCTATGATGAAGTGGCTCATCACATAAGATTAAAAATTACTTGCCACATGTTTTTGATGAGGGACCTAGGGGTGAATTGGAACATGGTTATGAGGGACCCACGAGTCACTAGTCACATGTTTGTCACGAGGTGACACAAAAGATTAAAAATTAATATTATGAACTTAGGAGTGACTTGGCACATGTTGATGGCGGACCTAGGGGTGACTTATCACATGTTTGTGACAAAGTGGCACACAAGATTAAAAATAGGTGGAACATAAGAATACAAATTAATATGATGGACTTAGGAAGTTATGAGGGACTTATCATGTTGATGCATTGCATCACTTATCTTCTCAACAATCATCTCTAAGATAACAAGTCAATCCTTCATTATTTCTATCTTAGGATACATTTCAGTGTTACTACTATCTGCATGTAACCCAACCATTGAAGACTGTCCAAGTACCTTCATGTCTTCTTGTGAGCGGTTTGTCTAAGGAACCAGAGAATTAGCCTCAATTCCTTCACCAAAATATTCTATGAACTATGTAATGAGTTTTGCAACAATTTCTATGATAAGTTCTTCTATCGTCCACCTTGTCCAAGTGTTTGTTTCATCACATGAACTATGCTCTTGGTATTGATCTCAAGGTGTGTTCACAGAGCTATTCATAAGTAATGACTTCATATACAACCCACTTCTGTCACAAATCATAAACCATCCAAAGGTTGTTCCCAAACTATTTTTGTGATGGAACAATCTTCCTTACTGAACCATTTACCAAATATGTGCCCAAAATGTCTCTATGATGGAAAATTCTTCCTCACTAAACCCTTCACCAAGGTCTTCTATGATACCACCTATAATTGTGATGATAATGATGAATACTTTCAAAATTTTCACCAATTTTTCTCTAATACCACTTGTCACGAAGGTGATAGTAGTGAATCTCTCACCAAACGATCCACCAAACTGGCTTTCAAAATCCTTCTCTAATATCTCCTGTCGCAATCCTCTTGGAAACCATCATGAGATGCTAAGTCTCATCCTATCTCTGTGGCATGCATAAATATGATGGTTCTCACTTGGAAGCTTGGAAACACTATGGATACTTCACTTGAGCTACACCTCTTCACCTATATCATACCCATACTCCATTCTAGACTATGAGTGAGCCATGGTCCTACTGGATGTGACTCAATTATACACTTAGACAATTTGTTAATAGTCTAATGATTAGTCATTTAAGCATACAATAATGAAATATGTGAAACATAGATAACACTTATGAAACATACAAGAGGCACAAGCAAGTATAGTGTAGGCAACACCAATGGTTCCTAACACCCATCTTGTCTTATTATTGTGAAACAAAGTTACAGTATGCGCACTACTACATTTTTTTACAACATGGACATAGTCGCACGACTCACCTCACCTCACCAAGTCAAAACACTCATACAGATCTTCCCCAATAAACTTTCCAATGGAAATAATCTTTGCACTCTATGTGGTTCGACCAAACATGTGTCCTCCATAGATTAACCATATCTTCTTGTTGCAAGAGTCACCAAGATAGAATAAAAACTCAATATTCTTCATGGTGTACCCTCCATAGACCTGTGTCAATGACTTCACCAAATTATACCTTGGCTACTTTCCTTTCTTCGCATGACTTTATGTCTCCATCACTTCCTTCACTTGTCTCCTTAGCTCATGCACCTTGTTTTCTTATATGAATCCAACCATCTCCTCTTTATAATTGTCATGTCCCTTTAGGTGGTGGTATCCCTTCACATCCTTTCACCGACCGAAATGCTCATTGATCTGAATTAGGAAGAATATATATTATGAACAGAGTTCAAACAAGAAGATAAATTCAGAGAACACACTAGAGATCTTCTCATCATTAAACTGAATAAATAGAAAAATACATTCTGAGTGATGTCTACACTTGTCACTAAGATGATTACACTTGTTTATGACTAAAACACTTGTCACAACTCTTAAATGTGAGTTTTTCACCTACACTAGTAATGCATTAATTACAATCACTAACACTCTCCCTTAATTATTAACATCACTAATTCCAATAACTAACACTCCCCCTTAATTATGACTATCTCTTATGCCTAACTGTTATTTATGAGAAACAAAATTGTTGTTGCCTAGAAAGAACACATAACCAGATGTTCTTTTTCAGTCATCAATGCTTCTTGCAAAATCATTGTCTGTATAGCCAATAAACAATCATTTTTAGAATTGGTATAACATATGCCTTCATTTATTGATCCTTCAATGTACATCAAGATTCACTTTCCTACTTTCCGATGAGTATTCTTTGGTGACTCCATGAATCTACAAAGTAAAATCACTGCATACATAATATCAGGTCTTGATGTTGTGAGGTACATAAGAATCCCAATAAGTTTCTTGTACAATGTAGGATTGATATCTCCTCCTTTGTCAGATTTACTAAGTTGAGTTCCTGTTACTGTTTGAGTGTTAGCAAGATTACAGTTATCCATTCTGAACCTCTTTAGGACATCCTTAGCATACTTTTTCTAACTGATAAATATGTCATCTTTTGACTCATCAATTTCCAAACCAAGAAAATATTTCATAGACCCTAAATCTATCATTTCAAATTCATCTTGCATGACAGTTTTAAATTCATTCAACATCCAATTTCCTGTATATAACATATCATTGACATAGATGCACACAATTAAAATATTACCTTGTTGATCTTATTTAGTGTACATAGTGAGCTCATTGTTGCTTCTTTGGAACCCATGGCTGAGAAAGTAGGAGTTAATCTGATTGTACCAAGATCTTGGAACTTGCTTCAAACCATATAATGCCTTCTTCAATTTATACACTTTTCATTCTTGTCCTTTTATCTAAAACCCTAGTGGCTGATCCAGATAGAGATATTCTTCTAAAATACCATTCAGGGAGGATGATTTCACATCTAGTTGGTAAACTAACCACTTGGGTTGAGCTGCAACTGCTAAGATTGTTCCGAATGTATCCAATCATGCAACAAGAGAAAATGTTTCTCCATTGTCCATGCCAAGTTGTTGAACATTGAATTTTGCAACAAGTCTTCCTTTGTTTTTCTCCATTGTGCCTTTCTCATTGTACTTTATCTCTTCTGCTGGAGGATTTGCAAGTTCCCAAGTATGATTTCTTTCAATGGCTTATATTTCTCCATTCATAACATCAACCCACTATTTTTATTTTACAACTTCTTCAAAGTAGGTTGGATGATATGACAATAAAGAAAAATGTGCTTGACCATCATCATCAAGGTGTTCATAGATGTCCTGTAAACTTCTTGTTTTCTAATTTCTTAGGGAGACTAGTGTTGGATTTGAATCCATGTTGGAGGAGGGACTATTTCAAGCATGTTCATATTGACTCTGAATTTCCAATCTTGGAATTCTATATGGGTTTTGTTATTTTGTATATTGTTGTTCTATAGGATGTAGTTGTTCATTCATCTGTGGGAAAGGATTCCAGATATTAACTGGTTCATTTTATTAACCCTCCCAAACTTTTTCTTCTAGAAACTTAACATCCCTTCTCACAATGAAATTTTTTGTGATAGGATTATATAGTTGATAAGATTTTGACTGTTCAATATAGCCTATAAAGATACATCTTTCACTTTTGTCATCTAGTTTCTTTCTCAACTATTATATAAAGGGTATTCTCAAGTGGAAGGTATTGAATTTGAAGAAACCTTTTCGCCTGTTGCAAGATTAGAAGCCATTATAATTTTCATGGCATTTTAAATTTTTAATAATTTTAAAGTGTATCAAATGAATTTCAAGTCAACATTCCTGAATGGATATTTAGAGGAAGAAGTGTACATTGAATAGGCTAAGGGATTTTTATTAGCATAAAATGAATATTATGTTTGTAGATTGAAGAGAACACTTTATGATTTAAATAAATCTCCCAAATCATGGTATTCAAGACTCAACAAGTACTTACAACACCAATGTTTCAGAAGAGGAACAACAAATATCAATCTTTACATCAAAATATACAATACAAAGATGTTAATCATTGTGGTATATGTGAATGCTATCATTTTTGGAAGTAATGTTGATAGAATGAGCCAAAAGTTTGCAGAAGAAATGAAAAAAAAATTGGTATGTCTATGCTTGTAATGTCCCTGATCCGGAACCCTTTGTAATTGTACATGGGCTAGTGATCCAATTGGTACCAAGTGTAAATGTTATGTATATATAGGCTAGTGATCCATTGAAAACCAGTTATGGTGTTGAGTGCATCAGAGTAAGTGCATGGAGAATTGTTATAAAGATAGGGTGCACACATTTTGTGTGTTGCACACACTTGGGCAAGTGCACACATTGCACTATGTCATGCACACTTGGGTTAGTGCATAGTAATGAACTGGAAGTGCACAATACTGAGTTATATAT
>ML786455.1:181025-192481 GCA_009831015.1 Picea engelmannii | reverse complement strand
ATGCTCACTAGATGTTCAAACATCTAAGCCGTCTATTCCTCTAGATCTCCAAGGGATCATTGATAAGCATTCCAAAGTATTTGAAGATATTCCCAAAGGTCTTCCACCCACTTGAAATCATGATCATGATATTCACCTAATTCATGGGAGTGTTCCTCCTAACATCATGCCATACAGATACACTTATGCTCAGAAGAGTGAAATTGAGCGCATGGTTGAAGAAATGGTAGAGGATGGCATTATTAGAACTAGCCAAAGTTCTTACTTTGCACCAGTGGTAATGGTATTCAAGAAACATGGCTCATGGCGTATGTGTCCAGATTATAGAGAGCTCAACAAGATCACTATTAAAGATAATTTTCCTATTCCAGTCATTGAAGAATTGTTAGATGAACTACATGGAGAAATATATTTCACAAAGTTGGATCTTCATTCAGGGTATCGTCAGATTAGAATGAAGGAAGAAGATATCTAAAAAACATCATTTCGAACTCATGAAGGCCATTATGAATTTTTGTTCATGCCTTTTGGCCTTACAAATGAACCTTCAACATTCCAAGGGTTGATGAATTCCATTTTCAATCCCTTCCTTCGAAAATTTGTGTTAGCACTTTTTGATGATATACTAATCTATAGCAAGTCTTGGGAAGATCACGTGTGACATGTTGGCAAGGTGATACAACTACTAAAGGAGAAACAACTATATGCTAAAGCATCCAAATGTTTCTTTGGAGTGAAGGAGGTAGAGTATTTGGGTCATATTGTATCTCATGGTGTCAAGGTAGAGCCTAACAAGATTAAGGCCATGATGGACTGGCTAATTCCCAAAACATTGAAGAATCTTAGAGGATTTTTGGGTTTGACAGGTTACTACCGCAAGTTTGTTCGACACTATGGAAGAATAGCAACACATTTAACGAAACTAACTAAGAAGGATTCATTTTCATGGACTCCAGAGGAAACTAAAGATTTTGAACATCTTAAAGAGGTGATGTGCAAAGCTCATGTCTTGACAACTCTAGACTTCACAAAAACCTTTATTGTGGAATGTGATGCCCCGGGAAATGGAATTGGTGATGTCCTAATGAAAGAAGGAAGGCCCCTGAATTTTGAAGTTCGACCACTCAAGGGAAAGGACTTACACAAACCCATTTATGAGAAGGAAATGATGACAATACTACATGCATTGAAGAAATGACATCCTTACCTAATAGGTAGGCACTTAAAGGTCAAAACAGATCATGATAATCTTAAATACTTCTTGGAACAAAGACTATCTTCAGAAGAACAACAAAAATGGGTAACCAAGATATTGGGTTATGATTTTGAAATCGTCTATAAAAAAGGGAAGCAAAATATTGTGGCAGATGCACTCTCAAGGAAGGATGAAGATGTTGAGGCCTTTCTCTGTGCGATCTCGATCATCCAACCTGATTGGATAATAGAAGAAAAGGATGAATGGAAGAATGACAAAAAAGTGTGGACTCTCATTCAAAGGTTGCAACAGGATTCCAGTACACTAGATACATTTACATTTAAAAATGATTCACTATGGTATAAATATCACTTATATTTATGTAAGAACTCCCAACTCAAACAAAAGGTACTATTGGAATTGCACACCTCTCCAGTAGGAGGGCACTCAGGATTTTTTTGGGGATGGCCTTAAAACTGATGTTCAAATCTTTGTGGAAGAATGTTTGGTTTTCCAACAAAATAAGGTGGAAACAATTAAGACCCCAGGATTTTACAACCATTATCCATCCCAAGTCAGTGCTGGGAGTAGGTTTCCATGGATTTCATCACATGGTTACTAAAGTTTGAAGGAAAGAGTGTCATCATGGTGATTGTTGATAGAATCACAAAGTATGCACACTTTTGTGCACTCTATCATCCCTTCAAAGATAGTACAATTGCCACTGCATTCATGGAGACAGTTCAAAAGCTACATGGAAACCCAAAGATTATTCTAACTGATAGAGATCCCATTTTCATTGGAAATTTTTGGACATAATTATTTTCTTGTTTTGGTACTCAATTGGCTCATAGCTCATCCTATCATCCTCAATCTAATGGAAAAACTTATATAGTGAACAAATGTTTGGAAGGATATCTTTGTTGCTTTGTCTCTGATAAACAAACACAATGTTTCAAATGGTTACCCTTGGCAGAATGGTGGTATAACACTTCCTTTCATAGTGCAACAAAAATGACACCATTTATGGCACTCTATGGATACCACCCTACTTCCATCACTTCTTATCTAAAAGAAAAATATAAGGTTCAAGAAGTGGAAGATCACATCGAGCATCAACAACAAGTTCTCCAAATATTAAAGGACAACATGACCATGGCACATAATCACATGAAATAACAAGCAGATCAACATCATAGTGAAATAAGTTTTGAAGTACGGGATTGGGTGTTTTTAAGACTACAACCATACAAATAGATGTCCCTCAAGCAAGCCAAGAAGGATAATAAATTATCACCAAAGTACTATGGCCCTTATAAGGTGTTGCAAAAGATTGGTACTATGGCATACAAGTTGGAGTTGCCTGCATCTTCACGAGTACACCTAGTTTTCCATGTTTCATGCTTAATGAAGTTTATAAGGGAGAAGATCCCAGTTCAAAATATATTTCCATAACTTGACGAGGAAGGAAAAACCATAATGGAGCCTGAAGCCATCACTGACACAAGAATTCGCCAGCTGAGGAATAGATCCATTTAAGAGTATCTCATTAAATGGAAGAAACTACCGACTGAAGATTCCACTTGGGAAGATGAGTCTTTTATACAGAAGCATCCAGATTTATTCAAGCGTTGCGGACAACACTTGTCTCAAGGGGATGGGCATGTTAAGCCCCAAATAGTGGCTCATTACTCTTTAATTGGAGCATATTACATTAGTAATGTTATTTTATTTACGTTGTCTTTATTCCATTAGTTGTAATTATAACTCCTAGTCTCCTATATATACCAAGGAGAAATTTTCATTTTGAATCATCTTGGAATTAAACATTTATGTGGGCATAAGGAGGTTTCCCCCTCAAAGTTTTTCAAGGCGTTGATTACTTATTATGAGGTTTTTCTATGCTATATTGATATTTGGTTCCTAACAGATATAGGCGGTGGATTAGTTGGGAAACTACCCAATAGCCCGTAATCTCAACAAATTCCTTGCAACTTTTTTAATTTTTTCAACTTTTGCAACTATACGTGGGTTGTAATGGTGCAACTAGCGTACATATGCGGGTTGTAGTGGTGCAACAAGCATATGTACGTGGTCAGTAGTGGTGCAGGCTGCGTACATATTCAAAATATGATTTTTTAAGAAGAGTTGCTCAGTGATCACTTGGAAAAGTTTGCATGTAAGAGGGCCAAATGAAAGGTATGCATATGTGGAGAAAATTAGGGTTATAACAATAGGTGGCATACCGAATCGTGGAAAATGGTTTGTGAGCATGAAGATAAAGGACCACTGACCTAATAGGCCCAGTACTCTATTGGTAGCCAAATATTCATGTCAATTTTATCATTGTAAAATGTCGTCTTCAAGGGATAAAATTTTTGTAGTTGCCTCCTTCTCTTTGCAAACATTTCTATCATCTTTGGTTTTGAAAAGATTCATTGGACTAGCTGTGTGTATGAGTTCATTATTTTTTTTTTTTTAAGTAAAAAGGGTTGGATCCTATTATATTATCATAGACAAAATACATAGTTGTTGGTGATGCCAGCTGTCCCGCCTGAGCAGGAAACCGGGACAGCTGGGCATCATTGTCCATGTGTCACCAGAGTTGCAGAATAAACAAAATTTAACAAAATTGATGTTGCTACGTCCCGCCCAAAGGAAACCGGGACTAGTAGGCATAGGCATGAAACTGGTTCGTTCACCTAGGACTAAGAAATATTGATAGCTATCTGTCCTAAGGCATAAACTATAATAACAAAACCACAAGCAAAGTCTAGGTCTGAACATCAAATAACCTCTGAACCAGGGTGATTGTCTTCGACCGCGGAATGCCTCCATCTTGATGGAAATTAGTAAGCTCGTGCGCATGTCGGGCATTGTTTCTTTGGCATGGCTCTAGAATTCACTGCAAAGAACATGTCGAGCCACTGCTCCAATATCGTGATGCGGAAGACCTAATCTTCTAACAGATTTCTCATCTCAATGACGAGACTGAGATATCCCTAGTCAACTAAAGGTGGCTGTTCCGGGCGGTGGCTGTCCATAAACTCCTCGCTGGTGGCCACTTTTGCTTCCTGCGTTTTGTGTCCCTCTGCTTCCCTGGTGGGTTCAGGAGGAACTTCTTCTTCCACATAGCAGGGGGAGTAAGACCTCTCTACACTGATGTCACAGTGGTTGTGCGTGCCGCTTGCCGGCTGTGGAATGCTAATCGAGCCAAAATGCGAGCGCGGGTTCCAATTTTCCGGTACCATGAATAGGGTGTGCTCAGGAGGGCTTTCCAAGACTCCTTCCGGGATCACCTCCTCGACAACCGCCATTGGAGGCATGCGTGGTCTTTCCCTGCGCCTCCTAGCAGCCATTGCCATTTCCTTTTCAAAATTCTCCTTCCTCTTGTGCCACGACTTCGTTGTATACCATGTCGCTCCCCTTCGCGGTTTCCCTCTGATTCATGGCATGGTGAGGTTCCAGTGGATGATTGAGGAGCGGCCAATTGGAGTAACCCCATCCGGGGAATGAAGATCTCTGTTGGCCAATGCTTGACACCAAGTGAGGATCTCTGAAGCTGGTGAGCCATGGCCATCCCAGCAAAAGCGTTCCTCGCCCATTTCAACTGCCTCATTTGCTAATCGATCTGCCACTTTGTTTGATTCTTGTTTCACGTGGGAAGTAGTGATACTGAAATGCGGTTGAAGGTGATGACTAAAGTCTGCTAGCAGGCCATAGAGTCTCCATCTTGGTGAGATCTTGTCTGGGTTGCATCCGTGGAGAATTCTCGTGACTAGCCTTATGATGACTTGTGAATCTCCTTCCAGGATTATCCTATGGTGACCGTTGTCGATGGTTGTTTGGAGTCCTCGCGGGAGTCATGTTAGCTTGGCTACATTGTTGGTTGTTTCTCCCAGGAAGCCTGCTTCCAAGCCTAGGATTTCCCCACCTGAGTTCCTAAGCACAACCCCATAACCTGTCGGTCCTGGGTTTCCTTTGGAGGCTCCATCAAAGTTGACTTTGATGAAGTGCGCTGGAGGGGGAGTCCAGTTGGTAGGACTGGTAGGTTGTCCCGTGTTTCCTTTTTGCTTTGGTTGATTGCTTGTTATGGGCTGCCAATTTTGAAGAATGCTATGCTCCTCAGGGATGCACTGTTGATCTTCCTCTGTCCAGGACTTACTTCTGATTGTTTCTTTTATTAGGGTTTTGACTTTCTCCCAAGTGGTTTCAGGTAGGGAGGATTGAGAGTGGAATATTCTCTTGTTTCGTTCCTTCCAAATTTTCCAGAGGGTGAATCCCAGCAGCAGTGTCCATATGTGATTTAAAATGGGGTTGTTGAATGAAATGTTATCCCAATTCTCAATTGTGTCGTTGATGTTGCTCCGGTTCCGGCTGGATTTGCGCATTAGTTGCGCTCCATAATCCCAGATCCTTTGGCTATAATGACATCCGTTGAAGAGGTGTTCTTTGGTTTCCTCCTGTTGTAAGCATAGAACGCAGTGGGAGGGTCCAATAAGGCCTCTCTTTTGGAGGTTGTCCCATGTCAAGGTTCTGTTGTGCGCCACTAGCCACAGAAAGGTGGAAATCTTAGGCTAGAGAGCAGGATTCCAAACTTTTCTCTAGATGTGTTCCTTTTCTGGTTCCTGTTGGTTTCCTTGCAGTGAATAAGCTTCCTTGATAGTGAATGTGCCAACCAGGGTGTACCCCCACCTCAGTATGTCTGATCCCTCTCTATACAGTATTTTCCTGTTGGTGGCTTGAGCTTGCCAGCTCTGCATATTAAGAGTTTTGGGGATCCCGAGCTCTTGATGTGATATTTTCCATTGGCGCCATCGTTGTTGTGGGGTTTGTGTTGCCCAGAGATCTTTGACTTTTAGAGGGGTGTTCTGGTGAAAAGCCCTTTTGAGGTCAGCTAATTCTTCCATTGAGTCCAGTGGTTTAAGCTGCTGCCAAGAGTCTTGCCAGAGTTGTGCTCAGGCTGCTGATGGATTGTGTATGAGTTCATTATTTTAAATCTATCATTTTTCTTGTTCAATTTCATGACTGTAAGCATGAAATTAGAACAATCTTTGGTTTGAGGGAATCATACACTTTGTGGATTTTTCTTTTTCAAATGGGATAACACCTAAGGGCATGGATTTTTCTTTTTCAAATGGGATAACACCTAAGGGCATCTAATATTTTCATAAAACCTTAAAGATTGTAAACCTATGATTTGATTCGGTGATCCCTAACCATAGCGCTTGAATTATCCTCCTTGGTTTATGACTTAGTCATTCTACTACTTGATTATTTTTGGTTTCCACATTAACATATCCACGATCGCGCAACAAGAAAAACTTTGGTTTAATTTGAAATATGAACATTACCCCTAGCAAGTCATATCACGGTCTCATTGTCCTGGTATAGGACTGACACTCATACCATCAAAAATTACTCCTTAGTCCTGCATAGCACAAGCATGAATTCATTGTTTCACCTGGTAATTTTACATTTTTGGGTTTGGCGGTCACTTGACAAAGTGGTTTTCATTTTTTATTTGCCTTCTGGTTTACCTTTGAAACTATGGCTCCTGTAGTAGTGCAGATCCAAACAGCCTTGAGGTTTTACACATTCGTGATTATATAACAGAATTCAAATCCATAATTGTGTAACAAAGACATGGTTTTGCGGGATGAATTCTGAGCAAACGGTTATGAATTTGACAAAACCGTTAAAAACCCATTTCCAAAATGGGGTCATTTACCTTATGCATGTGCAGTTTCTTCAGAATCAAATCTATATCATAGGTATTAATCATTTTCTGAATAGAAATTTCTCAGAAAAATCTATTTCCTTTGAGGAATTGTTTGTCTTCTTTCCTCTGTGGATTTGAGAGCCTATAGAAAATGGCTAAGTTCTATCAGAGACAAAAACTAAACCCACAGTCAATTTTGTTCCACCATGGCCTCATCAGAATTCTCGTGGTTTCATATTTATCTAAAACTGGGGACAATTGGGAAATTTTCGTGTATAGAAGTGGGTTTACCCTACCTAAAAATGCAACAGACTTACCTATGCATTCTAGTGAACCTCCCAATCCCTGTCGACCAAACTCCTCTATGGAAAACCTACAGGTCAATCTACAACAAAGCCCTATGTCCATAGATCAAACCCCTGTTGTTATCTAGGAGCCATCCAAAGGAAAGAAGTCAAAACATGATTTTATTCCTAGAAAATATTTAGAAGAGGTTTTGGATGATCTAAAGGATAAAATCCTTGTTGTCCCTAATCCTGAGCAAATTCAAGTTGATTCAAATGAAATTGATATAATGAAATAGAGTAGGCGAGAGAGAACAACGTTCTGGTAATGTGATCATTAAAAACTCAACAAATTTCAACACCATAATAAATTCAGACTTATTAGATGTCTCTTTGTCAAATTTTTGAAATGGTAAATAGTTGCTTCTTTTTTTTTATTCTGTTTGAGAAAAATAGGTAGATTCATTTTGATTTTATTTTTATTATTTTAGACTAGCTACAAAATCATGTAGCTTGTCTTTTTAAAATTCTTTGTTTGTATTATTATCTAAACTTTGATTTTGTTTTATCATTTCAGGTAAACATAAGATTATGGTGCTATGTTTGAGGAAAAAGAATCATGGGTTAAGAGTTCAATAGTTTAGTAATTTCCCATTTTTTAAAAAACAATGTTATTAATGTAATTATTTTTTATTTAAAGACTCCAACATTAGTATCCTTTTGTTACTCTATTTTTGTAAAACAAACTTATTTTTAGGGATCTTCCTCTATCTTGTATGATAAGAGGTAACATATCCAAGACATGTTTATATATCTATTGTTTCATGGTGTCAAAGGCACGCTTTTTTGGACCATAGAATGGACACATAATTTTGGAAGTGATATGAGAAAAGCAATTTTCTATTGGATTTAGACTTGTGTAAATTGTGCAATGTTGTTTCATTGTATTCTCCTATAATTTCTATGTTATGAAATGATACTTGTGTTGATTTAGCTTTAGTCTTTTCTTCACATGATATTTTATATCGTTGATTATCTCAATGTTGTCCATTATCTTTGGCCTAGTTTGTACCTGTGATCGATCAACTATTTAGGTATTTTTGAGTTTACTTTTGATGTTAAATGGTTGATAACACCATTGCTTAGGATTGAGATTTATTTCTTTCTCAGCTATTGGATATCTTGACGTCACATGATATATAATTATTTATCTTTCTGCTGCTATAAATTCACTCCAAAATATGAAACACTTCCTTGAATTTCTTCAGGAAGTATTATGATTGTTTTTGTCATAGGTTTCCACTTAATACAGGACAACATGAGCTCACACAATGTAGAAAGATAAACTCAGTTTATTATTTTTTATTAGCTAGAGGTTAGTAGATGTATTGTTTTTCTTTATTTAAAGTTATTTATATATGAATAATCAACTTTGTCTATTTTCCTGATATCATTACAATCATATTCATTCAATATTTATTAGTTTAACATTAGAAAGAGTTGTGTTCTTACTTACTCTTGTTAGAAACTTTATCTCAAACATTTACTTTCGCAAGATTTTATTCAAATATTATAAATTGTATATAATCATTGTACATTAACACTTTTAGTTGAACATTTGTGATTAATGTGTTGATTGATAGAATTGCATCTATAATCAGTTTATTTCCTTTAGTGTTTTTAGGACCCTAGTTCTCTAACAGGGCCATAAAACCCGTCAGATTAGATCATACAAAATGACATGGGTTAAATAGACAACCTCGGTCTGGATCTATCCTTCCCATTGATGGTGTGTCACAGACGCCTACTAAAAAATGAAATTAGAAGTAGGGTAGAGGCAAATTTAATTCTTAAATGTTTTACCCCTCAGCCTATCATAATTCCAGATTCATAAATTATTCTTTTGTATCATCTTGAAATGCACTAGAAGTCAGGATAGACTAACAAGCTAGCCTACAAGAGTCTTTGTTTTGAATGTATTTAATTCCCCATGGCTTCCCAAATCACTGTGTTAGAACATGCTTTCCACTTCTCATTACCCGATATTCCCAACGAGACAGTATCTCGCTTGTCCAAACTCACCTTTGATGGTGGGGGGGATATATCTGCAAAATACCATCCTAACAAGTTTTAGTGTAAATGCATCAAGCGTGATATTTATGATTTAAAGGTTTTATGCAGATTGTTCGCTTTTAATTTTGGGGGTGAGATTAACATTGGTTTGAGGCTTTTCCATCATATCACATTATTGATTGGTTTCAATTTGTAAAGGAATTTTTAGATGCTTTTGAAATCTATGATTACAATCAATTATGTGAAGAATTTTATACTTTAATAATCAATGACAATTCATCTCCAGATGTATTTTTAACAAGAATCCATCATGTTCTATGTAAATTTAATCTTGATGACATGTCATTTGTATAAATATCCTTTGTGATGCTTGCACCCCTTTCATATAGTCATATTCAATCACGAATGATGAATCGGTTACAAACCCTATCACTCAATTGCGAGAAGAAGTTTATTTGTAGGATGAGAGGAATCCATCCAAAAATTTTGAACAAGCAAGGGAGGTAGAATCTATTGAAAAGGTTCTTACTCACAATCAAACTAGTTTTTCCTCTAAGGCATTGTATATCAGTTCTCGACCATCGTGGAAGAAGATTCGATGTTGGGTGAAGGTGAATTTCCTTATCCTTCTAACTCTTTCTCTAATCAGTACTTAAATTCATTCATTGAAGAACACTTAGGTGATGAAAATGATCTTAAGCATTATAACATTCCTATGAAACTGATTAGAGATGTAAATATGCAATTTGAAGAAGAAACCTTAAACCCTCATCCACAAATCATACCTTATCCATAGGAAAGATTAGATGTTTGTCATGAAAGTTTTGAATTGTCTATCATATGTAACATCCTGCTCTGGCACACTGAGAAAACTTATTATTTGAGGACACTTGCTCGCAAGTGATCTGGACTTTATGATGTTAAAACATTTATACTTGATTATGATGCATTATGATAGACAACATGATGTTTTACTATGTGATGTAGACAGGTGCTATTTGACTCAGTTGTATTGAGTGTGAAGGTTTTTGGACCTTGAGGATGCAGAGGCATCTATGGAACCCCCTTGGACTCCGGATTGAGTCAGGGAGTGTGCTTTTGGGTTGATTTATTTACTGTGATATTTCATTTGATTTGATGATATGATATTGACATGTTCTGACACGAATGTTGATGATGTAGGCTGACGATAGCTTGCCAACCAGACTCACATATGGAGTAAAGGGGTCGCACACGATTCCAGAGAGGTTGAGGGAGAGGGGTGGACAGCAGCCCTGCCACCGCCTACTAGCACTCCCGCCGTGGCTCGAACTATAGGTTAATGATTACCTAGTTCGAGAGGATCCACGATGCCGTGAGGGCATACTGCGATAGTCTCTCACGATGATTCTAAGGGGCACACAATAAGGTGGGGGCCTTATTCCTTAGAGCCCTTAGTTTCCCACAAGTTCACCTGGCGGAGTGTTGACTCCAGGGGTTATAGATGTCAACCAATCAGTCCAGTTGGCGAGTGGCACCCTTGGAACACGTGGTGCATCCTGAAGGGAACGTCGCACAAAAGAAACACAAGAAGCGAGTGGAACCCTTGGAGCACGTGGTGCATCCTGAAGGGCACGTCACACAAAGTAAACGAACGAGGCGAGTGGCACCCTTGGAGCACGTGGTGCATCCTGAAGGGCACATCGCATTGATGTGGATGAAGGAAACAAACCTAAATATCCCTAAGACAATAACGCCTTAAGAAATTATTAAAAAACTTCCCTAACCCAGTGTCGCCCAGTTCAGAATCTAAGTACTAAGTCTAAAACTTTTAGGGTAAAATTTTAGTCTAACCTTAAGAGCAGACCCTGGAATAAAAATAACAAATTAAACAAAAACCCACCTAAGTAATAGTTGGGTCTTCATAAAATTCTTGGGGTGATGACGAGGGTAATATTTAAAGTAAATATAATAGTTTTAAAAGTTTACAAAGAAGAAATTAATTCCTAACTTGTGGGAGAATGACATCAGCTATGTAGTATAACATAACGAAAATTCCAAAAAAAAAAAAAAACTAAGACCATTATCCTCTCATTATCCCTGTCTACATTATTAAACTATCATCCATCACCTTAATCTTCCAGTATCCATTTCCCATTTACATGTCCATTTCACATTATTAAATCACCATCCATCCCCTTAA